>JBBPQP010000940.1:0-15154 GCA_038092555.1 Boletus subgraveolens
CCGATGAGCTTGATTTGTTCACAGATGAGGAGATTTTGGCCACACTTGGTGGGTTCTTGCACTTGATAGCAGTCATTTCCTATTCTACATTTGAGGACCTTGACTCAGTCATAGTCCAATGTTGTCAGAAATGTCAGAACCTCCTTCTTTTCCTCCTTTTCCTCGCTCTTCACCTCGTCACTATCCTCATCAGTCACAGAAGGCTATGGAACTTCATAGAACATTCCTGATAACTTTCAATGGATCAACCCTAGCCTATTTCATTTCCAAACACCTTAGTCAGCTTACCTCCTAGTAGTATATATACTGGTATGTATCATAGGATAGTTTCCTCAGAATTGGATTATCTTCACTCTTGAGCATCCCCTGAAGGATATTCCCTAAGGTCTCTCTTGATGGTCCTGATATAATCCAATTCTCCTTATACCTTACCGTTTACCCTTTCTTTCTATCCTTGCCTTTAATGGCACTCTTTTTGCTCATCGCTGTCCCACCTTCCTTCTCATCACAGTATTATACGTGGACCCTAGTGTTAAAGGGAATCTGTCACCTAGACAAAAACTAGGATTGGACTAGCACCGAGCAAACGCTGACAGTAGCTTTTGTGCTACGCATACAGTTGTCCACTGTCTTAAATAAGGATAACATTGCTACCTTCCAAAGTGCACCAGGGATAGTCTGTATGAAGTCCAGACAATAAATTGACTTAAGTGCTTGTTGACTGTGAGACTGTCATCCATTGCTACATGTAGTAGTGCTGACATCGAGCACCCTCGTTCTGTCTCCCCCGACAAGCCGAAGAAGCCCTCAAGCTTCTAGATACTTTTCCCCCATCTTCCAATGCAATCGGACTTGATCCTGGCTGAGTTGTCCACCTGACAAGTAAGCAGGAGCTCGGTTGTCATGTCCCAACAGGTTGAAGTGACCTTTTCCACTCCCACCCTCGCTGAGGCAATAAACAACACCCAGCAACATCGTGAAGCTTACCCTGACATCTGTGTACCTTACTCCACCTATCCTATTACTCATGAAGAGATCTATCGATTGACTCTCTTTTGTACCAACCTCATCTATGACCCCTATAGAAAAGCTTGGCATTACATCTGTGCTCTTGATTGACATCTGGAAGGAAGAAGAATCACTAGAGCGAACCAAGCCACTTGGTTAAATTCCTCTGACAACAGCAGTCCGTAAAAATTCCTTCCACAAATATCATCCACGTTCCCTTGTACTCTAATAACCTCCTGACCTATGTCACAAGCAGCATCGATCTTGGGAACAATGACCCCTCATATAATCCATGCTCCCCAGGCTATGCTGTCTACCCAGCCATTCTGATCCCATCTTGAAGACTCCCATCCCCCGTCCATCAGTCTGTACCACATACATCTTCCTCAAACTCCTGTTGATATTTTGACTTCCCAGCAGACGGCCCCAAGAACAGTTCCATATATTGATCGAAGAAAGATGCCAGAGATGGTAGCACAAATGATCAAGGAGCAGATATCAGACTTCTTCGTCCAGTATGCAAAATGGACCATGAACTACTTGATCAGCGCTTGTGGGGCTGGCCCACCACCACTGATCCCCTACAATGTGAACAACATGCTGCACAGTCTCCAGCCCCTCTCCTATACCTGACTGACGTTTGGATTACCAAGAAGTACTTCCCAACCCCTACCATCTGAATCCATGCCCTGAATGCCGCTGGCTGCAGAGTGCCAAGTGCAGGAGGAAGTGTACAGATCTATTCACACCCCCTGCCCCCGAGTCAATCTTCCTTCGTCAGGAGGCAGCTTAGGCAAGAATTGGCTGCCCAAGCCTGCCTACTATGATGGAAACAAGGAGACTTTTGTGCAGTGGGCGCGAACTATGAGGATGTATCTATGATCCTTTGAGGAAGGAATACTGGATGACCAACAGAAAATAACAATCATCCTCTCCTTTCTTACTGGAAACAATGCTGCAGGACGATTCACAGACTTGTTTGTTATCCAGAATGAAGAGAACCTGGACCAATACCCCTTCACCACATTTTGGGATACCCTCATCGAGATGTTCCAACCCAAGTCACTACAGTGGGACACAGAGAGGAAACTGCAAACCCTGAAACAAACTGCTAACAAGACGGTCAAGGACTTCTTCATCAAGATGTCCACGCTCATCATCGAAGCCAAGTGGAACACTCAATCTCACGGGGTCCATCTTACAGAAATCGCATGGAATGGCATCCAGTTCAAATACATGGAGTTCATCATTAGTCAGATCCCTGGTATCGTCGACGAACATGATGTTCGCATTTGGGAAAAAGAGCTCATTCGAGCCAAATACTCCCTTTGAACACTCAACAACACCAAAAAGTTGTCCCTCCACACCACCAACTAGACTCCCCACCGTCCCCAACAACAAGCCCGACCAACGGTACCTGCAACCATCACACCAGCAAAAATCACAGCTCCTCAGTATCAGTATCATCCAAATGCAACAGGGACATTTTTTGGGGCAGGTGCTCCTATGGACATTGGCAAGCTGCATGTACAAGGGAAGTGCATTAGTCGCACAAAAAAAGGGAAGGATCAGGCTTGGCCCTGCCCTACTCACTTCAAGCTATGTCCATGACAAGTTCACCAGTTCAAGATTAATGGACACACAATTGAATATGAGTCTCCGAGAGAGCTCACAGAGAAGGTGGCAGAGATCACCAAAAAGGATTTTCCCAACATAGAGTAGCCCAGTCGTCTACTTCTACAAACACTACTACTTCATCATGTATCATACCTAAGTCATTGCCAAACCAATTTTCAGTGTTACAAAACGAAGAATCAACTGAGTCTGAGTGTAATGTGGCTGCTGAGCACCCTCCACTGACTATATTACAACACCCTAAAAAGGCAAAAAGAGATACACCAGTTGCATCTCCAGTTAAAGAAAAGGGTACTGAAAATCAAATGGTAGAGAAAAGGAACAAGCGTTCCTCATGGTTGAACACAGTGGATCCCTGGTCTACCCAGTGGATTCAACAAGTCTGTCAAAATATGGATGAAAAGAGAGCACTTTCACATCTCCAATCATTTGTACATGACACAAGAATAGCAGAAGTCTCACCTCAGCTGATCACTGAGATATGTGGCATGTCCCCTATCAAGGCCCACCTATCGTTGCGTGAGCTGCAGAGCAAACCACAATATAAGAAAATCTCGAAAAAGGACGACCACTCACTGACAGTACATGTTGGAATGCTCTTAGACAACAGAAGAACCATGGAAGCAGACGCGCTCATCGACTCTGGATGCACTGGATCGACCATCGATGCTTCCTTTGTCAAGAGAAATAATATCCCAACTCACAAACTCCCCCGTTCAATTCCCGTGTACAACACCGATGGTACTCTCAATTCGTGAGGCACCATCACTGACTTTGTTCTGGTGGAACTATCCATTCAGGACCACATCAAGAAGCTTTCCCTTGCGGTGACTGACCTTGGTACACATCCGCTGTTCCTCGGTTATGACTGGCTCAAATGTCATAATCTGATGATTAATTGGGCCTTGCAATCTCTTTCCTTCTCATGCGAAGATCACATCCCCGATTTAATCTCCACTGATGATGATGACGATGATCCGGAGTATCATCAATCTTGGAAGGAGGGTGATTGCATCTTCAAAATGGAAGCTCTTGATTACCTCATGTCCCAAGGTGTCACCCAAGACCTTGCAATCAAAGCACAAAAGGAAAAACACAAAAAAACCTTTGAAGATGTCATCCCAGAAGCCTACCATGCGTTCAAAGATGTCTTCACCAAGGAAACATTCAATGAACTACCTCCATCTAGATCGTGGGATCATGCAGTAGAACTGCTCCCTGGCGATCATCAAGTCAATTGTAAAACATATAATCTCACAGTTGACGAACAAAAAGAACTGGATACCTTTCTCAAAGAAAACCTCACCTCTGGTCATATCTGCCCCTCAAAGTCCCCCTTCGCATCTGCTTTCTTCTTCATCAAGAAAAAAGATGGAAGACTTCATCCCATCCAAGATTATTGGAAATTGAACACTATCACCATCAAAAACCGATATCCTCTCCCCCTTATTGCCAAGTTGATCGACAAACTCAAAGAAGCCAAACACTTCACCAAACTCAACATTCGCTGGGGGTACAACAATATATGAATGAAAGAAGGAGACAAATGGAAAGTGTTATGGTCATAATCGAACATTCTTTTTCTTATCCTATTGGATCACATGATAGTCACATGTGCTCACAATATTCATTTTCACTTTCTCTAGAGCCACTAGATGGACTCGCACTATGGATGCACTTTGTTTCTTTTCTCTTTCCTCAATCAGATCTGAGATCCAATCCCGATATGATTATATTATTTCTCACATTCATCTCCATCATGCTTCCATTTCACTCTCACCATCAACATGTGTATTTAATCACCGCTCCTTTCATTCCGCATGCCTATGCCTCACATATTTAATTACTGTTACCCTATGCCCTAGATCGTTAGATCTAGACACAACATGTACACACTTAGTATGAATATATAAACCCAGAGGACTATGGCTGGAATCTCCAGTCTAGTTTCTTTGGATACTTCCATCTAAAGCAGGACTCAGGAGATCTTAGGGCTCATTTCATCTTCCCTCTTCCAGTCTTTCGACTTGATATCAATATGTAGTTTGGTGTTGCCTGAAGCATTAGTTGCTTTAGACCATTTCAGAAAGCCGCATTCAGAACAAACAGAGGACTTTTTGAACCCCTTGTAATGTTCTTCAGACTGACCAACTCTCCTGTGACGTTCCAGACAATGATGAATCACATTTTCCGTGACCTGATCAATCGAGGAAATGTGGTTGTCTACATGGATGACATCCTAATCTTCACAGAGTCCATCAAACAACACCAAAAGATAGTGTGAGAAGTCTTGCAAATCCTCCAAGAAAACAAGTTGAGCCTCCAACATACCAAATGCGACTTTGAAGTCAACAAAGTCGAATATCTCAGACTCCTCATCTCGCATCAGAAGTTCTGAATGGGCCCAACAAAGATAAAAGAAGTTGTTGATTGGCCCATCCCTAAATCCAAGAAGGAAGTGAGGAGATTCCTCAGATTCCTCAACTTCTACCGAAGATTCATAAAGGACTTCGCCAAAATAGCATGACCACTCAATGCTCTCACCTCAGAAACAGTAGAGTTTAAATGGTCAGAAGAATGTCAGAAAGCCTACGAACTCTTGAAAGAAACAATCACGACTGCTCCCGCCCTAATCATGCCAGAGAATGACAAGCCATTCCACCTGGAAACAGACAGCTTGGGAATTGGCATTGGAGCAGTCCTTTCACAAGAAAAAGAAGGCCATTGGCATCCCATCATGTTCATCTCCAGGTCGTTAAATGAAGCCGAGAGAAATTACCATGCAGCAGATCTCGAAATGGCAGCCATAATATTCACGTTAAAGGAATGGCGCCACTATCTCCTTGATGCCAAGCACAAATTTGAGATCCTAGCAGACCACAAAAACCTTGAATACTTCAAACAACCCCAAGATTTGTCGCAAAGACAAGCATGATGGAATCAGCTCCTTCAGGAGTACCACTTCATTATTAAGCATCAGTCAGGAAAAACCAATCCAGCTGATCCACTCTCATGACGACCTGACTTCAATGTGAAGGTCGAAGACAATAAGGAGATCACTGTGCTAAGTCCAGAACAATTCATGAATGACGAGGGAGCTGCTGTATGCTCTATCATATTCAAAGAATGGATCAAAGCACTCCAATCTCGTGCCGAGAAATTTGCAATTGAAGGGATCAAAAGAGATGACACACTGTGGAAGCTCAAAGATGGGCTAATCCATTGGGGGAATGCTCTCTACATCTCCATGGAACCATTTCTCTGAGAAGCAATCATCGTCCAAAACCATGACCACCCCCTGTCTGGACATCCTGGAGTGTGAAGAACAGGAGATTTGATCTGAACAAGATATTATTGGCCCTCGATAAAGAAGGACATTGCTCAATACGTTTCAGGTTGTGACATCTGCCAAAAGGTCAAAACCAAAGCAAAATAAACATAACTACACCCAAATGAACCAGCCAACAGACCATGGAAAGTAATCTCCATCAACCTGATTGGCCCACTCCCAGAATCAAACAGAAAGGATGCTATCCTAACCATCATCAACATGTTCTCAAAAATGGTACACTTCTTCCCTATTTCCACTATGATCACATCAGCAGGAGTCACCAGAATCTATTGAGATCACATATTCAAACTCCATGGCACCCCCAGAAGGATTATAAGTGATCGAGGACCACAATTTGTCTTTTCGTTCATGGCAGCATTACAAGAACTTTTGCAAATCAAAGAAAACCCCTCCACTGCCTACCATCCACAAACAGACGGATAGTCAGAATGATTCAATGCCCTTGTCAAACAATACCTATGAATTTACATGAATCATTGATAGTCAGACTAGGTGGAGTGGCTCCCTCTCACTGAATTTGCACACAACTCTAAAATCTCCTCTTCAACAAAGACATCCCCATCCATCTTGAACTACAGACAAACCCCCCATATCAATATGACACAGAGATCAGTCACAAGGAACAGAAATGAAGAAGCATCAGTCTTCATTGAAGAAATGAAAAAGAGTCACACCTGAGCGAAAAAGGCATTGCAACACACTGCCAATGACATGAAAAAGTATCACGATTGAGGAACCCAACCACCATGGGAATACAAACCCAGAGACCTCATGTTACTCAAATTGACCAATATCCACTCTGATCGTCCCTCTCGAAAATTAGATGACAAGCGTTATGGTCCTTTCAAAATCATGTCAAAAGTTGGAAAAGGAGCATACAAGCTCAAACTTGATCCAAAATAGCAGGGAATACATCCAGTCTTCAATGAATGTCTTCTCCATCCATATCACAAAGGAGAATTTCCGTCGCAGAAAAGACCACCACCACTGCCACCAGTCGTATAACCACAGGGAGAAGAACAAGAAATCGAGAACATAGTGGACTCTCATGAATGACAAGGGAACACCAAATATCTTGTCTACTGGAAAGGCTTCCCTCATGAGGAAAACAAATGGAAAAAAGTATCTGAGCTAGACAATGCTGCAGACGCCATTAAAGACTTCCATCGCCTCCATCCCACCGCCCACCAACCGAAAAAGACAATGAGAGTCTGCTTCGCTGATTCTGACACTCCCTGTACTTGTCCTATCTGTCTTGGACTTCCACTCCCTTCCCCTTCTCCTATGTTCCTCGATCCTGATTTTCTTTTGTTCAGAGAGAATATGGACCACTTACATAATTTTTCATTTGACACTCCTCTTACAAACACTCCATACTTAGAAGGTGAACTCGTCGAAAGGGACTTTGACTCTTAAAGGGGGGGTAATGTCAGAAATGTCAGAACCTCCTTCTTTTCCTCCTTCTTTTCCTCGCTCTTCACCTCATCACTATCCTCATCAGTCACAGAAGGCTATGGAACTTCATAGAACATTCCTGATAACTTCCAATGGATCAACCCTAGCCTATTTCATTTCCAAACACCTTAGTCAGCTTACCTCCTAGTAGTATATATACTGGCATGTATCATAGGATAGTTTCCTCAGAATTGGATCATCTTCACTCTTGAGCATCCCCTGAAGGATATTCCCTAAGGTCCCTCTTGATGGTCCTGATAAATATCACGTAAATTGTTATGTAAAGCAGTGGTAGAGATGGGCTGGTCATGATAGATGGAGTTTCATGAATGAAATCATGTAGTTCAGCAAGGATGGCAATATTGAGTAATCGGGGCTGTTCACGAAGGGCTGAGGGCAGATCAACATGACCACGTTCATTATAGTTGCTGGCCCAATGATTGAGACTGCAGCCTGAGACACCTAAGGCCTCAGTGACCCCTTCCATCTCCCAGCCCTTTCAAGGAGCTCTAGGGCACATTGTTTCATGTCAGCGCTGATTTTGTGATATACCATGGTGTGGTGCAAGGCTACTATGAATTTTCTGATTTCTTGAATTTTTTGAATTGTTTTGCACGGTGTAGGAGCCTCTAGCTCTCTACAGTTACATCCCGTCCCTTTCCCTTCGTTCAGACGTCCTCCAAGTGATCTCCATCGTGTCCCGTGTCCTTCATGTCCAGTCCAAGGTAAGTCGAGTCCTTATTTTCCTATCCGGTACAATATCACCTATCCGGACCACCTATCCACAGTCCGAGTTAGACCAGATACTACATATATGGTCCGGTACCCTGTTCAATTCACCGTCCTGTTACTTCTTTCTTTCTTTAGTAGTTCCTTCTACTTCTCCCTACCTTTCTTACTTCTATTACAATTAGCTGCTGCCACCTCTAGATCCTTATTGTACACTTCTCCGGTAACATAGTTACCAAAGTCTTGGGAATGCCCGGACTATAAAAAGTTTGTATCTAGATCTGAATGATCATCTCGGTTCACTCCTAATTTTCTCACTATGGTTCCTCTCATCATCGTCCTTGTCGGTCCTTGTCCTTGATTGACTCCCTTCCTCGTCCTAGTATCCGGTCCTCGTCCTTGACCGGAAAGCTCTTATCGTTGTCTATCCGGCCCTCATCCTAGGTCGGACCGCTCATCATTTCACTCAATCCATTCCAGATTTTGTGTTCCCTCATCATTGTGTACCCGGGACTATTCTGGATACTCTACTCTCCTGTGGTCAGTCGTAGCCAACCCTTCTCATCTAACTTCCCTCCTACAGGACCCCTTGGGACAAGTGTTCTCACCCCTTCTACATCTACTTTTACAAGGTCTTTGACCTTGTTACTTGTTTTACAACTGGAGCCCACCGCAAGGGGTTCTAAAGGGTTGTCAAGAAGGATGCTTCGACCTATGCCTCAGCATCAAGAGCTAGAAGAGCTTCTCACCAACTTCCACCAATTGCACGTCTCCAAGGACTCCAAGCTTCTTATCCTGGTGACACCGGAACGAGCACGTCACACCTTAGTCAGATCCACAAATCCCCCTTATGTCACAGATCCTTCCATTACAGACTCCCCCTTCTTTCCTGGTGGATTCACGCATTCCACGCCTCGTCAGAACCCTTCCTTGCAAGCAAATAGATCCCTTGAGTCGGACTCGCTCTCACCTTCAACGCCACTCGATTCCAGATCCCAGGACACATCTTTCCTTTCCTCCCCATCGTCGCAGGAGCTCTCGCCATTGTCATCAGTATCGTCTGAACACTCTCCGTTGCTGTCGTTAGCCTTTCTCTTCGACAACACTACCGATCCGCTTCCTCTTACTCAATCCGTTACCCATCAACACCCAACTGTCCCATCTTCGTCGATGGTTCCACCTCTCTCCACATTGTTGCCCATACATCTGACATCACTTCCACTGCCTACCCAATACAATCCGGTACCACCTATGGCTCATCAACAACTGGTCCTTATGCCTCTCTGAGGCACGCCCAACGCACCAAAATTCGACGGCAAGATGCCGTCTCAGCTTCCTTGCTACCTTGAAGATATCCAGCTTCTAGATGACCAAGCAGTACTCGACGATGCTGGCAAGATTAAAGCCGCCCTCTGTTATGCTGATCTTGACAAAGCCGAAGTCTGGGAGACCCTCCCGGAATTGATTGCGAACCCAGCAGATTGGAATGACTTTGTTGCGGCTGTGAAAAAGTTGTATCCCGGATATGAAGGTACTAACCGTTATTATCGAGCTGACATCCAGTACCTTGCAGAGGATTATCAGAAAAAGCAGATGCGTAGCCAGGACGACCTGGGAGAGTATACCAGGAAGTTTACTAAGGTTTCCGCTACCTTGATTACTAACAAGAAGCTGTCTGAGATGGAACGCGACATGATTTTCCTAGCTGGGTTCCCATTGACTATCCAGGATCGGATTCATCACTGGTTGGCTATCATCAAGCCGGACCTCCACCCGGATGATCCCTATCCAATGGAAGACGTCATCGAGGCCATGAAGTTCTTGCTCACTGGCTCAGCTCTTCGCTCTTCCTACAATCCTACCGACATCCTTCCTCGATCCCAACTGCCTTATCAGCCTCACCATACCACCAATACTCCCAACATGCCTGTCCCTAGCTTCAATCCGCCTCTGTCCCTCAAGACGGAATCAAACTTGAACGCTCAGGCCGGACTCCACTGCAAATTCTGTGTAGGTGTCAGTCACTGGACCCGAACTTGTTCCATCTGCCTTGAGTACCTTAATACCGGAAAGGTGGTTCGAGGAACCGACAGCAGACTCTATATGCCTGACAGATCCGACATTCCGTGGGTACCAGGAGGACGCTGTCTCAAGGACGCTATTGACCACACCCTCGCCAACCAGTTTAATGCTGGATCGTCGACCCTCACTTCAAGGGATCCGCCCCCCCATCTCACCACCAATATCCTGTCCGCTGCATACCCTGATACTCCCGCTGTGTTGGACGTCGACCTGTCCGCCTTCATGGCAACTGTTGCTGATGAAGAGGATGAAGATTCCCCCCTTGTCACCGACCCAGATTTCCAGCCTTATGTGGCTCAAGCATGGGCCAGCTTCCAGGCAGACAAGGCTTCGAAAGAGAAGGGCAAGCATGTCCAGTTCAATGGTGTTGAAGTTCCGCCTCGCAAGAGTTCAGATAAGCGGTCCGCCACTGCACTGGAAGAACTTCTCTCACCGGAGCTCCGGCAGTCGCAAAAGGCTGCATCTTCTTCATCGACTTCGACCCCACTCCCATCTCGAGCTCCTACACCATCTACCTCACAGTGCAAGTCAGGAGGTGACGGTCCTTCCACCTCTTCATCTTCATTGAGATTCATGTCTGCCCAATCCGGTGGACCTGGTACATTCCCATCACGAGCGTCTCAAGCTAATCCACCTTCTTCCACTTCGCAGTATAGGTACTCCTTTCAGCTCGAGGATGAGACTGCACCGAAATGGATACTCGAGCAGGTGCTGGACAGTAGCATTCCGGTACCTGTGAAGGACTTGTTGGCAGTTGCACCAGAGATCCGGAAGCAATTCCGTGACCTCACGACTATCAAACGTGTCACGCAGGGTCCTTCAACTCCAACCATGCAGGTCAACAAACTTGCAGGTCTTGATCCATCTTCCATTTCTTGGGAATATGGTGACCATATCCTTCAGAACGAGGATGGACTGATCGTCTCCCATCACAGCCTTCCTCTTAGGGCCATCGAGGTCACGTTAGGGAGCTCAGGATGCACCATCATGGGTGTTCTGGATTCCGGATCTGAGATCATCGCTATGCCCAAGCATGTGTGGGAGGGACTCAGACTGCCGGTCCAGTCTGACCACACAATGAAGATGTCGTCTGCTAACACTAGTGTTGATATGACAATCGGTGTCCTTGAGAACCTGGTCATTGACCTCAGTGCAGGAGAGATCATGGTGCAAGTACAGATCTTGGCATACGCCAACTTTGACCTCCTCCTCAGATGCCCATTCCATTGTCTTATGAGCACTATGACTAACAACTTTCCGGATGGCTCTCAGACCATCACCCTTCGTGACCCTAATACAGGGAAGCAGTACACCGTGCCAACCCACGCTTGGTCTGAAGGATGCCCTTGTTGCCAAGAAAAGACACAGTGCAACAGCCATCAGTCTGTAGTGGAGATGGGTTTTTAGACATTGATGATCTGCCTACCAGTTGGGGAGAGTCCAATATTTCATCTGTCTCATCCGCTTTGATTCCTTTTTCATCACCTTCTTACTGATATTCTGTTTCAAGTCTTCTCTTTTCTTCTTCATATACTCATCTTCCTCCACTCTCTATTGGACCTATTCCTCCTTCTCCGGACTACCCATTCCTGTCTGCTACTCAGTCTGTATTGACTCCTGATGTGCTTTCTGCACTCTCTTCTGTTTATTCTTATGATTCCTCTTCACACTCACTTGCTTACAAGCCAGTTGCTAAAAAGGTTCATTTGGTGGTGGCTCCTACTGATGAGGAGTTTTGCATCACTCGAACCCTTCCGGATGATCCACTCGCTGGATTGAAACCTCTTCCTTCATGTCCTCTGGACTTTATTCCTGGTATCTGTTTCACCCAGGAACATGCTGACAAATTAGATCTCGACCCTGCAAACTGGCTTTGGCCAGAAGAGGTTAAGCTCATTCATTGGTTAATCCAAGACCATGAAATGGCTTTCGCTTGGATTCTGACTGAGTGAGGTCGTCTCTACGAATGCTACTTTTCACCTGTCAAGATCCCCACCATCCCTCATATGCCATGGGCACTTCATAATATTCCAGTTCCTCCATCTATGTGGGCAGAAGCTATTCAGATCATCAAGGACTGGATTGCGTCTGGTGTCTACGAACCTTCCATAGCTTCTTACTGGTCTCGCTGGTTCTGTGTCGTCAAGCAGGATGGGAAGACACTTTGTCTGGTCCATGACTTGCAACCACTCAATGGTGTCACTATCCGCGACTCTTCCACACCACCTTTCATCAAGCACTTTGCTGAATCCTTCACTGGATTTGCAGTATATGGGATGATAGACTTGTTCACCAAATACAACCAATGACCACTCCATGCAAAATCTTGCAACCTCACCACCTTAATAGTCCACTGGGTTCACATCACCTCACAACGGTTCCTATGGGTTATACCAACATGGTACAAATCTATCAGGCCAACATGTTGTTCATCCTGCAAGATAAGATCCCCCACTACACTTATCCATTCATTGATGACCTTCCTGTCAAATCCGTGACCACTTATTACCAATCACTGGATGGTACCTATGAGATGATTCTGGATAATCCTGGAATTCGTCGATTCATTTGGAAACATCTCATTGTGGTCAACCATATCCTTCAATGTCTGCAAAATGTTGGTGCCACAGTATCCACCAAGAAGGTTATTCTTGCTGCACCGGATGCAATGGTGGTCGGACACAAGTGTACCTTTGAAGGTCGCATTCCCCATGAGGCCAAGGTGCAGAAGATTAGGGATTGGCCTGAGTGCCAGAACCTGACTCATGTCCGCAGGTTTCTTGGGGTATGCAGTGTGCTACATATTTTTATTTGCAATTTTGCTTCTATTGCTCATCCTTTGGTTAACCTGACTTGTAAAGGGGTTCCCTTCGAATGGGGGAAATCTCAACAAGCTGTGATGCAGAGTCTGAAGGATGCGATCTGCAATTCCCAAGCACTCCGCTGTCTAGACTACAAGTCTGGACGTGAGGTTATCCTGGCTGTCAACACATCTGTGATCACAGTCAGATACATTCTCTCTCAGGAAGGAGATGATGGGAAGCGTTACCCTAACCACTTCGGTTCTCTCAGCCTAACCGAGGTGGAGAGTTGTTACTCCCAGGCCAAGCTTGAGCTTTATGGACTATTCCATGCCTTGCGAGCAGCCCATATATTTGTTTTCGGACTATCCAATTTTATGGTAGAAATGGACATGAAGTACATCAAGGGGATGATTAACAACCCTGACCTTCAGCCCAACATGACCATTAATAGGTGGATCACGGGCATTCTCTTATTTAGCTTTTGTCTTGTTCACATTCCTGCTACCTGCCATACTGGAGCGGATGGCCTTTCTCGTCGACCACCGTTTGAGGAGGATCCCCCTGAGGAGGATGACTTCAAGGACTGGCTGGACAACACTTATTCTGTTTTGATTTCCTTATTGAACGATCGCTTTCCTCTCGCCATTCGCAGTGCTCACCTCTCTAGGCAATCTGCCATTGTCATTCCCTCCTTTCATGTACTATCCACCTCACTTCGATCTGATCCTGACTCTCGAGAAGATGATCCAATGCTTCCTCGCTCTGCAAAGGCTATTGCAAAAGAGGTGTGGACCACCCAAATCCGTGACTTTCTTGACACTTGACTCCGCCCACCTGACCTTTCTGATGGGGAGTTTACCTCCTTCGTCAATGCAGCGACTTGATTCTTCATCCTCAATGGGTTCCTGTACTGTCGGGAACCACATGGTCACCATCAGTTAGTCGTACCAGCTGAACACCATTATGGACTCATCAGGGAGGCTCATGACAACCTCAGACACAAAGGTGTCTTCTCTGTCTGGACACATTTGCTCTTGCGCTTCTGGTGGCCTATGTTGGTTGAAGATATCAAATGGTATATTTGAACCTGTCATGAGTGTCAAATCTGCCAAACCCAGAAGCTGCACGTTCCGCCTACTGTTCCAATGGTGGGCAGACTGTTTCAGAAGGTTCATATTGATACTATGCTGATGCGACAATCCAGTGGATGATTGAGAAGGAGTTGAACTGGAAAACGAAGTCACACTATCTCAGTTTGATGGTAGTCCTTTGCAGGACTACTGGAGAATCATACCTGCTAGCTGAGTTGGATGGCACTGTCTCAAGACTTCGGTATGCAGCCTGTGGGTTGTTACCCTACCATCCGCGCAAGAAAATCTCCATTCCAGTTACTGATTTGACCAGATTGGACAATCAAGACCTAGACAAATACAACACTGAGGAGGATATGGAGCATGATGATGATGATGACGTCATGGACTAGTCTTCTTCAATATCCACACCACTTCGCTATCCAGCACTATATCCGCTACATATCTGTTTCACCCCAGGTTTAGTCTGGTGTCTCTTTTTCTATCCCGGGTTTCGACCAGAGTATCTAAACAACACATGATGTTGCTAAAGACAACAGATAATTACATGATATACTCAGACATTTTCATCTTTTCTCGTTTCTCATATTCTTGGACTATGAAAACAAAACAGAATAAAAATAAAAAACAAAGTCTTTCCCTTTTTTCCACATCTCAATGAACTTACTACTTAGATTGTATGCTTTGAATGCACAATGAGACTGCGCCCATTTGTCCACTTTCATTCTTCTCTGTCCGGTGTAATCTGGTATCCGCCTTTTTGGGATCAGCATAGGAATAGATGCAAGAAGATGATCAAAGAAGACAAGTTGAGTGGAACTTGCACCTGGTCTTTTCTTATCATTCACTTTGATCAGTCTTATGTTTCAATACTTGTTTTTCTTTCTGATCACTCAGGCTCCCTGGATTGGACACGGATTGGACACAGACCGGACATGATCGGATTGCTACATGATGATACAAGATATGAAGAGAGCTACCTGCTACACAACGGACAC
>JBBPQP010000941.1:0-15130 GCA_038092555.1 Boletus subgraveolens
CTCTTCTAGCATAGTTCTGGAATTCAGAGATGTATTGGTTCAGGGAAGGTGAAAAGGTCCCATTCTTTCCTTTGGTCATTCTTTGGATAGAAAGCCAGGTGATGACATTTCCTGTGATGTCTTTGTGTTCAAAGGACTTTTTAAATTCAGTGATGAAGTTGGTGAAGGTTCCCAGGTTTATGGTAGTTCCTGAGATACACTTGGTATGAAAGATGGTTGCCCAGGTAAGAGCAGGTCCATTGGTCATGTATAAAAGGGCGAAGGCAACTTGTTTGTTGTTGTCTTTGTAGGTGTCTTTGTTGATACAGAGATAGAACTGGACAGTGTGAAGCCATTGAAGGGCAGTCTCAAAAAAACTGTCATATTTCTTGGAGATGACAATGTGAAGTTTGGTGGGTTTGTTAGACATGGTTGGCAGTGGAATGTGGGGAAACGATGGTGGAGAGAGTGCTTGAGGGAATAAGGGTGGGGGTGGGGGAGCAGGTGGAAGGAGAAAGAAGAGAGGTCTAGAGGTTGTGGGAGTAGGAGAGGGTGGAGTTGGTTGTTGAGGAAGAGTGAGTGATGAGGAATGATTGTGAGAGAGATCTAAGGTCTCATCTCAATCTTCACAGGAGGGAGTTCAAGGTCAGGGTCAGAGTTGGGAGATGGTTCTCCTTGTTCAGAGTTCAAGGATTCAAAGTCATCACCTGGAGGTCCACACCACCGGCAAGAGGTTGAGGGTGGAATTCAAGAGGAAATGATGGAAGACTATAGCAAAAGTAGCTTTTGATGAAAGTTAGACCTTTTGTTATGACTAGCCTGGATAAAAATAGAAGTAAACTCAGTTTTATCAAGGTAATAATCTTTGTAGGACTTCTACAACATTGAAGGTTAAATGAGGAGCATTGACTCAAAAGTATAATGACAACTTAGAGAGATCCAGAGGGTTTAAATAAGGAAAGGAAAATGAAAAAACAAACTGAAGAAAATAGAACTTCATAGAAGGTGAAGGAATGATTGGTAATGGACAGCTGACTGATGATGGAATATGATGGAAGGTGGTGGAAAGGATGATTAGGTTAGTGAAAGAAAGATAGAAAAATATGTTGGTAACAGCAGTGTTCAAACAGAGTTACCAGTAGATGTTAAAGGGAAGCATAGTAGTAGAATAAGACAAAAAAGAGAGTACCACTTAGATGACAATTCATAACAAATTGGAGTCATTGTTGGGATCATTTCTGGGGAAGTTGGGGGCACCTGGAGCATCATCATCATTAGGAGTGTGGAAGGTGGACATTCCACAGTTGGTATGCTGACTGGTGCGAGAAGAAGACTTGACTTCTTTTTCTTCATCAACTTCCTCGATATGTGCTTCCAGAGTAGGAGATTCTGGGTGAGCATGTGCTTGTGAGATGGAACCCAGAGTGTGGCAGGTGGAGAAGCTTCAGAATTGATCTATGAGTTCAGGGCCTCATTGACTACTCCCAAAAAGCTTAAGAGGTTATATCTGGGAGATGGGGGGCAATTTGTACCTAAGGCACAAGTGCAGGATCTGGTGGTATGCATAGCCATGGTTAGAGACATGTGCAAGTTTGAATTTGAATATATGTACTATTAGAGTCATGCTCCAAGAGCAACACTGGAATGCCAGAATTGACTATGGGTCAGGACTTGGCTTCACCATATGTGGTGCACCCTTGCACAAGTCCTGGGTATCCCAGATTTCAGAGGGTTGGAGGTTCAAGGACTTAAGATGTTATTCACAATGTCAAGTCAAGCAAAGAATTCAGAGGTGGGTCATCAAGACTCAAGTAGAGGTCAAGAGTAGAGGATAAACTAATATTCGAACTGAGATCTTTACAGGAGTATCTTGGAGGTATATATACTATGGAGGGCATATAATTACTAATGGAGTTTGTAAGTGTCTGGAGTATAATTGTCACTGGAGCTGTGCTTCTAAGTACTGTAACACACAGATTCAGAGGTGAGTATGTAGCAGAACTAGTACAAATAGAGAACAAGAGGAATGGAGTTAAGTGAGGAGGAATGAAGATGGATATAAAAGGATATATGAGACAAGTCTGGAGGTCAAGGGGTGCATCTATGGTAAGAACACACCAGAGTTCATATGTACAGTAATGGAGTTGCATATAGTGCCAGAGTTGGACTTGACAGAATTTCAGAATATGACAAAGTCTCAATCATTTGCACATCATGACCATGACCATTGTCTGGGCTTGTAGCCAGGAATTCCCCCTCAATCATCACTGTTGTTGCTCACACTGAGGATGGAACCCCCTCTCTTTTGTCATTGCTGTCAGCACTCACAGCCCCACTCACTTGAATGTTACCACTGCACATCACCATCTTTTTCCTTGCAGCCAGTCTCATTAGCATCCATGACACTCCCAAGTTACCTCTTTCAGCTTCCTCATTGAGGCACCATGGATGTGCCCATATTTGATAGGAAGGTTCTGATCCACCTACCTTGTTTTTTAGAACAGATTGACTTCCTGATGACAAATATCAAACTCACCAAGGCACAAAAGATCAAAGTCACCATTCAATATGCCAATCTAGATAAAGTGGAGTTTTGGGAGACATTGCAACAAGTATCCACACAGACACTGGATTGGCCAGCATTTGTTGCTGAGGTCCAGGACTGGTACCCAGGATGCAATACTGACTATCAGCTCTATGTCCCAAAACCATCACCGCCACTTCCCACCTATCTGACACCATCTCCCAACACTTATCTTGAACTTGTCATCACTGACCCAATCCCTTCCCTATCTACCACTATGCATCATCTAGCACACCCTGAAACATAGAACATCTCACTTGGTAACATTTCATTCGAAGTTGTTGAAACTAACCTTTGTCCTCTTTCACATCAGTAGAATCTGACACACCTTGTAATGTTTTAGAGGACATTGTTTGTGCTGATGTCATCTCCCCTCTCCAAGCCTTAGCCATGTTACTGCCTCCATCCCATTAAGTCTGTTACAACTGTGTAACAATGGTACACATTCATATAATGTGTCTCTCATTCCTAACCTAGGTCAACTCCACAGAGGAGTTAAGGTTGAATGGCTGGACCAGATGTCCACAGAGCAAGAGATGACCTTGCATAGGAAGAGTAGAGGATGAGGCAGAGGCAAGGCAAGGCACAAGAGAGGGGATTTTGAGGAACAGAATGACAACATGAAATAGTGTGTATCAAGGTTAAGAAAGAAAGAAGTACAGGTGGTGCCCTAATATATATGGTAGAGTAGTTTAGGGCAGGGAATGAAGTCCTAAACCTATATAAGGAAATGGCATGTTGTGTCACATATCACATGTGAGATAAACAAGGAATAAAAGGGGAAACACATTGCTCATAAAGAGAGGGCGATAAAGGAGGCAGTGTCTGTGAGTGAGTCATAAGTAAGAGTCATAGCCAAGTCATAAATAGGAGATAGCCGAAGGCTATGAGGAAGGAATGGTCCAGGGGTGATGAGGCACAGCCTCATCATCAGGGAAATAGTGTCTTGTCTAGGAGGTCAGCCTAGATATTGCCTGGAATCTCAAGGTCTTGGAGATCTGTGAAGATCTCATCAAAGAGGAAGGAGCTGGGGTGGTCAAGATAAATGTCTGGCAGAGGAAACAACATAGGGATAGAAGGTTGGCAGTCACAAGGAGAAGGAGGAGGAGAAAATGGTGGGAGGTCCCCAGTAACTGTAACATTACTCCTTTCATTGATCTAAAGTTCCATCTCAGAACCTAAATCATCTGCTACAGTTTTCTTTGTTTTCCTCAAAGTTGGTGAGATTCCAGGAGGAGGAGGAGAGGTTGTCAGGGCAGTTGGTCCAAATGTGGTTCTGAGTGGCACAGTTGGTACAGCAGTGATTTGGGCAAAGGGATTGGATATGTCCAGGGGTGACAATGCACAAAAGTGGCACTGGTACCAGGGGCAGTCCTGCCAAAAATGCCCACGCTGTCCACATTTGAAGAACTGGAGATGCTTCATGTGTTCCATGGATATAATGGGGCAGTTGGGGTGGGGAGTGGATATGTGGGGTATGGGGCCCATAGTAGGCTGAGCATCACAATCCAAGGTTGTAGTTGTTTGACTGGGATCCAGTTGAGGGATTTCCTGCTGGTCACTGGCCCCACTAGGAATATTGATGTGGAGGGATGGGCATGGTTCTGGAAGGTCTCCCAGTAAGGGGGAAAGAGTGTATGGGGGCTGTGATGGAAGTCCTACTGAGAAAAGGATATGGTGGGTATGCCTGACATGGCAATGGGGGATGATGATGGGTCAGTTGGTCTCATCTCTGGATAAGGGAGAGATGGGGGAAGGGGTCTCTCAAGGAGAAAAGATGATGATTCCATGACATTATTGAACAGACTGTCCATTAAGGAGTCAGGGACTAGAGTCTCCTGATCCAACAAGAGTGTCAGTTGTGAAGAAAGAATCAGATCCAGCAGTGCTGACAGGGATGGAAGGTTCAGGGGTGTTGTCATAGTATTGATCCCATTCAGCCCAGGGAAGGGTGAAAATGACAGAATTGAGAATAATAGATAGCTCTCTAAGGGGTAGGAGAGTGATGCAGAGATTGACTCCTATGGCATGCAAGTGGTCCAGGATGTTGCTTCTGATTTTGAGCACAGTTTGCTCAATGGCCACGATAGAGGTGGGGCTGTCCCTTGCATCGGCAAGGCTTGGCCCTGAAAAGAGAGAGGAATCTGTCTCAATCCTAAAAGCCCAGAGGAGAAGGGATCAAGGAGTGGTGCAGAGGCAGTATTGATGAATGAGGTGGACAAGTGTTTCATTGCATGAGAAGAAGAGGAGGGACTTGAGTTCCTCTGATATTTGAGAGCTTTCAAGAAGGCCAATATAGAGGAGGCAGCAGGCAATTGGGGGAAGGCAGTTGATATGGGTGGGGAGAGTGACAGAGGAGATGGGAGGGAAAGGCATTGATGATGGAGATGGTACTTAAGAGGGGTTTCAGAGTCCAACCCTTCTTTTATACTCTGTAAGCACTGCCTTGGTGTTTCTTAGGGTGGCTTCTGATTCCCATGTTTGTCCAGAGTCAGAGTATCCTTCCAGTGTATGAGGTACTGCCCTCTTTGGGTCAACCCATGGTGGTTGATGATCTTCTCCACTTCATATTCCTTCTTGGTACCAAGGAGTTCCAGAGGTGGGCAAAGGAAATTGGGGCTGTGTTTGGGTGTTTCCTGAAAGAAGGAGAGTAAGGAGGTATGGAATACATCATGGATCTTCCATTGCAGAGGAAGTTGGAGTTTGTAGGCCACTTTTGAAATGACAGCAGTGATTTCAAATGGTCCAGCTTGACAAGGGGAAGGTTTCTGTGAGGGTATTTGCAATCTTAGGTTGTGGCTGTCCAGCCACACCTTATCTCCTATCTTCCATGGCTCAAACTGACAATGGTTCTATTCTTTCATTTTCTGCTGAGCAAGGCTATGCACAGCCTCTGCTTCTTTCTGTGCTTCATTGAGGTCAAAAAGGCAGTTTTTGAGGGTGGAATTAACAGTTTTCCTGATTGGTGGATATGAGTGAGGGGAGTATCCAAGCATCAAGGCAAATGGCAAATGATGAGTGACCAAATATTCTGCTGAATTATGGGCGAATTCAGTGAAGGGAAGGAGGTCAAGCCATTTCTAGGGAATGTTGTCACAGAATATCTGTAGGTAGGTCTCTAGCTCCTGATTGTACCATTCAGTTTCCCAATCAGTCTGGGGATGGTATGCTGAGGATAAGAAGACATTGTAGTCAAGGAGGTGGGTGAGCTCCTTGGCAAAGGCAGAGGCAAACTAAGGGCCTTGGTTGGAGAGTAGTCAGTCATGGAGATCAAAGTGTTTGAACACATGTTCAAAGACTAAATGGGCTATGCCAGCAGCATCCACTGTTTTCATGCAAGGAGCCAATATTACTCCTTTCATAAGCCCATGGTCAACTACAACCATGACAGAATCAAAGCCCCAAACCAACAGAAGATTGGTAACAAGATCCATAGAGAGATGTTGGAAAGGATGGGAAGCAGCAAAGTCAAGGGACATGAGAGGTGGAACTGTAGAGTGGGTTTGGACTTTATAAGCCTGACAGACTGCACACCCTGTAACAAACTGTCACACAAAAGAGAAGAGGCCAGGCCACCAGTAGTCTCATGAGAGGAGAGCAACAGTGCAGAGGTGGCCTCCATGGCCCCCTTCAAAGGAGGAGTGGGTGGCAATGATGAGGTCATGACATGCAGTGGCTGGAATGTAAAGGTAGTTCTTGAAATATAAGTGGCCCCCATGGAAGAACCAGTTAGCTGCAGTAGTTCACCCTGGGGAGGGGAACTTGTTCTCCATATGGTGGAGGGCATCCAACACCAGTGGGTCAGTGACAGAAGAGGCTTGGATTTTCTCTAAGAGAGCAGTGTCAATGGCCTGTAGTTGGTGGTCAAAGGCTTCATCAGGAAGCATCTGGATGTCAGTGTTATCACCAGATGTGTCTATACTATCCTTTTAGGACAGGGCATCTGCAGGAGCCATTTTCAAACCCAGCAGGGCAATATAGGACAAATCAAAGTCCTGCAAAAAGAGCAGCCAGTGGGCCTGGCAACAGGATAATTTCCTCAGCTCTTTGAAGTAAATCAAGTTCTTGTGGTCTGTTTGGACCGTGATAGGATATGAAGAGCCCAGGAGGTACTGGCACCACTCTGTTAGCATATGGATGATGGCAAGCAGCTTGTGATCAAAGACATCATGGTTTCTCTCAGCTGGAGAGAATATGTGAGAGATATACCAGCAAGGATGCAGGTTGCTATTGGAATTGGGTTGCATGAGGACACCACCAGATGCTGTGAGAGAGGCATTGGCCATGACAGTAAACAGTTTGGAGGGGTCTGGGAAGGCAAGGACTGGCTTTGATGTGAAAGTATGTTGAAGGGCATAGAATGGAGTTTCCTGTGGGGCATTCCAATGCTAAGGTTGAGATTTGGACATAAGATCAACTAGTGGTCAGGTGATGGCAGAGAAAAAAGGGATAAATCTGCAGTAGAAGTTGCAGAATCCAAGGAAGAATCTGATGTCCTTTGCATCCACTGGAGTTTTCCACTCATTGATTGTTCTCAGTTTGGTGGGGTCCATTTTGACACCCTTTTTTCCTACAACTATTCCTAGGTATTCCACCTCGGGTGTGGCAAAGGTGCACTTTTCTAGTTTGAGGAATATCTCGTGCTCTTGAAAGCATTGGAGGACCTTTTGAGTGTGTTCCTCATGCACCTTCACATCCACCAAGTGGATAAAAAGGTTATCCATATAGATGATAAGCCATCCTTTTGCAATATAATCTCCAAAGAGGTTGTCCATAAATGCCTGGAATGTGGCAGGGGAGTTACACATTCTGAAGATCATGACTGTGGGTTTGAATAGTCCAAATGGGGTGAGGATGTGACAAAATACCACAAACTCCGGAATAGGCTTTCCAGAGGTTTCCCATGCTTCCAAAGGTTCTGGAAGTTCCCATGCTTCTGGTACTTCTGGTACTTCCTGCACTTCCTGCACTTCTGGAAGTGTAGTACTTTTGATATTAATTCCACTTGTTCCAGTACTTCCAGTACTTCCAGAAGTAATACCATAAAAAATTGCTTGGCAATATTCCCTCTACATACCCATTTTTACCCAAGTTCTCTTCCCTGATACTCATTAAGGTATGAGTGTGCCTTAATCATATACTACTTAATATCTTCACTTCACTCCCAAACACCTCAGTTGTTTTCACCCATCTTAGGCAGCAGCTGAGGTGAGTTGAAATCTTCTTAATACTTTAGACTAATGTACCATAGTACCGGTCTACTCTGGCATTGCTAGGTAAATATAGTTGTTTTTGCCCATCTTAGGCAGCAGCTGAGCACTGGTCTACTCTGGCATTGCTAGACCTCTGCTTTTGACAGGATGATTGCCTTTCACTGATCCTCTGGCTTGATTAAGACATTGTTGTACCCCCACTGTATGTTGAACTTTGTGAACATGGTAGATCCTTTGAGCTTGTCTACCAAGTCAGAAATGAGGGGGAGGGGGTATGCATTCTTGATTGTGTGGCCATTATGTAGCAAATAAACTGTAGTTGCTCAGTGTAGTCACTGAGCAAAAGCCTACAGTACAAAGTATCTAATATGGTAGTCATTACACAAGCTACCTATCTTGAGTATATTCCAATACTCTCCCTCAATTGAGAAGAGGTAGTCAACATAGGAAGAATCAATCCTATAAACAACTTAAATTGTCCTTGTAGCAGCATTGTGTGTGCAGGTGAGTCTGTGTTGCATTGCATGGTGTGGCTGCATCCAAGCAATGCCCTAATGTAATGGTTTGACATCATTATCATGCTCACCTGCCAATTCAACTCAACAGCTGTTCGTCTCCAGGAACATATTATATATTTGACAGCTATCTTCTGGTATTTAAGAGTAGCTACTACATGTATTCCCTCCAGTCCCTTTTGAACTACTACCCTGGCTTTGAGCCACTGAACTTGAGAGCATGACTCTTCTTTTTACCATGTGACTTAAGCATCTCAATTGTAGTGCTTGTTACATCTTTTTGCAGTTTACAAAGCCTTTTTACTTCGTCTTTTTCTCTACCCTACTGAATAAGCCTTGGATCATTGTTGGTAAGGCCCACCAACTTGCCACCATCCTCACCCTGGATCCAAGATCTAAAGACCACCTAAAAAACCACAATTCATCCTTATCTAACAATGCCTAGATACACTCCTCATAGTGCTACACTCAAGGGGCAATCCATGCCTGATCCCCAGTTGTGGCATTTGGTTAGTGAGTCATCTCTTGGCCCTACTCTATCCACTTCCATTCTGCTGGTTGGACAAGGTGAAGAACTGCCGGAAGAGGTGAGACCATCATACTGCAACATCACAATCATGAGGTTGAGCTCCCCAATGAGAACATCAGAAAGTGGCAACTTGGGGACAGATAGCCCTAGTATGAATTGTCAGTTATTTGCTATGCCAAACATTATTGTTTCCACTGCACCTCACTCACCTCAAGGAGAGGATGGGAGAGGGGCCAACTAGACTGTGGTGACATCCTGAAGGCAATGTGCATCTAAGAGATGAAAAACCAGGATTGATGATGTGTAATGTCATGATCATGAAATCCCCTCAGTGCTACAAGCTGCTGAGTGGAGTCTGTCTGCTGAGGACAGAGAATGGATCAGTACTCGAATAAAGAAGGTCAAGGTGACTGTAGAATGTTACTCATCTGAATGAGAGTGTTGGTCCATCTTGATGAAAGGGAATGTTACAACTACAACCA
Source organism: Boletus subgraveolens (assembly GCA_038092555.1). Classification (NCBI taxonomy): domain Eukaryota; kingdom Fungi; phylum Basidiomycota; class Agaricomycetes; order Boletales; family Boletaceae; genus Boletus; species Boletus subgraveolens. The sequence goes on from JBBPQP010000941.1 coordinate 9,303, forward strand.
GTAGTCGTACAAATAGACACGAAGCATAAAGCTGCCTTGAGCCTAACTCTTGTTGGTCCTAACTCGTAGGGTACTTGCAGGCTTATTGAGATGCCTGGCAATGGACAGCAAGGGATACTACTAAGAGTATCCCAAGAAGGGCAATGATCGAGAGTCCAAGATGCAGAAGCTCGAATGACCTTGACCTAGGTGATAGTCTTGGATAATGGGGTCGATGTCAAAGAGGTTGGGTCCTCCTAACAGAAGTGGAGAACCTGGAGACTAGCCAATGATGATGAGTCGTGGGCGAAGGAGCAACGATGGAGTTGCTTGACCTTGGCACTCTAGAGGAAGGCCCTAGAGTGTTGTCAACAGAGTCCTTCAACAAAGGAGGAAAGAGAGGAGGGTGAGGTGAAGGTCAAGCAAGGGAATGTTGCAGGGAATGGATGATGAATACCACAAGAGTAACCGTAAGGTGTACACTTTAGGTGTCAGATCAAGATTAGAGAGAGAGAGAGGTGTTCGAGAGGAGCTCAAACTTATATACCCTGGCCATAAGGGCTTTAGGGCAGGTATATCCCAATCTGGTAATGGTGGTCCATGCGCAGTCTAATCTAATATGGTAAGAGTCCATATCCATATAAGGAAACCTGGCATCAGTATGGTGAGGTTATTGCCCAAAAAGGCAGGAGGGGTCTGCCGTGGAAAGTTCATGAGCGGGAGAACATGTCGTGGGAATCAGCATGTTGTGTTGGCACATGAGTGGTCATGTGAGTGAAGTGAGGTTATGGCACAACATGAGGTGGGGTGGTGATGTTGGGGAGAGATCTGGCCTCAACTGAGGTGGGGATCACCGAAGGAAGCACAGGAGGGCGGCTGTGTGAGGAGGGCACTGGGGGGTAGTGCAGGGAGATCCGAAGGTATAGCATCGGGGCAGTGTGGGGTAGGGCATCAAGGGTGGCCCTAAAGGAGAGGAAGGGTGGGAAGATCCAGAGAAAAACCCAGATGGGAACACAGGAGGGCAGCTGTGTTGAGGGACACCAGGGAAGTGGTGTGGGAAGGCGATCCTAGGTGTTGCAGGATGCGTAGATTGAGTGTAGGCAAGCGCTAGGATATGCTGGGGCAAGTGGTCCAGTGAAGGAGGGTCGCAGGCAGTACAAGGTCTTAGTGGGAGGAGGAAAAAGACCAGGGTGTACCAGAACTGTAACAGGAAAAAGGAACCGACCCTAGGAACTAGAGAGGTGTCCAATTGAGTGAGCAAGAGCTTGATGTGGACATACAAAGAGCTTGGCTCAAAGAATGGAATGATCAGCATAAACATGTCTAAGGATGAAACAAAAATATACCTGATAAATGTACTCTTGACTCTTTTGAGTCAGAATTGACTAATCAGTCATCTAGTGAGACAACAGATGCTACGGATAGAAGTGAGTGGGAAGGTTAGAGATCTAAGCCTGCTTGCAAAAGAAAGAAACATATACCGGAACATAGGGAGAATCCTATTGAGGGTATCATCAAGAATGCTTTGAATGCTAAAAACAAGAAGATTAGGAGGTTTAAGACAAGGGTTATCAAACCCACACAGCAGATTGTGCCCACTAGCTACCTTGGAAGAGCGCTTGGGCATATTGGAAGATCTCAAGTTGATTGAGTGGACTCAGACAGATTGGGGGAATTGAAATCCCCCTCAAGCAGTAGTAGCTCGACCTCAGAGAACAAGGATCGAGAGAGCTCTACCAAGACCACCATGTCATCATCATCCAATGAGAGACCTAGATGTCACCATACCAAGTGTAAGAAGCATAGTTCTACTAAGAGACAAAAGCAATGCTTTGAAGAACCATTGTAAGTGAAAGCGCTCAAGATCTGAGGCACAAAGAGCAAAAACCAGGTATGGGAAGCTCAAACCTATTCCACCTACAAAGTACGACAGATCTCCCAACTCTAGATCTTACCACCGGTTCCTTACTGAAGAAGCTGCATATGTTGAAGCTGGCCAAGTAGAACCTCATAAGCAAGTCTTCATGTTATCTCATTATCTTGTTGGAAAAGTGCATGAGTTCTACATCAGAGAGGTAGCAGGTGATCCTGAGAAATGAGACTTACATGACTTCTTGTTGGAGCTGTTCAACAGCTGCTTCCCTGTCGACTTCTGTACTAAGCAACATCAAAAGTTGGTGAACTGTTTGCAATGAGGACATACCATTCAAGAGTATGTATCTGAACTATATAAGCTGTGGAACTTGATAGGTGATATTGGCGAAAGAGAAATGGTTACCAAGCTTTGGGCAGGATTCCAGCATTGGGTCCAAGCTGAGCTGTGGAAGGATAAGTTAAATCCTGAGAAGTCTTCTTTGAGTGAAGTCATAGCTGCAGCTGAAATAATCAAGATTGCACATTCTGTTGGAAACTGGGGCAAGTGCCAGTTCAGAGATTCTGGTTGGGGACAAAGGGGAGGTTGGGGCCCTAGTAGGCCTAACCCCAGCCCACCTATCTCAAATGGTTCAAGTCCACTGTAAAACAAGCCTGACCACTCTAAGAAAGAGAGTCAACCTAATCAGCCAAGAGGCAAGCCCTTCAAGAAGGGTGATCAGAGAGATATGTAAGAAAACTGACAAACCTGGGAAGCAACCCACCACCAAATTCAACCTCTCAAAAAAGAAATATAACCGCCAGATGTCAAACTGCCTGTGTCTCAAATGCAGCCATGATGGTCACTTCACAAATAACTGTCCAAATGGCGAAATGATCCAAGGTGACAGTAATGGCTGTCCTCCTGGGAGAGTGTCAAGTTTCAGTGTTTGGTTAGCACCCAATTTAGAGCACCTGAGAGAGCTGGCAGATGTTACAGAACATGTTGATTGCCTTCAGTTGGGATCTTGTGAACTGATGACTAACTCGTTTGAAACTGATGAAGCTGAACCATACTGAAGCAGTATAGGAGATCCGCTAGCCAGATGAGCCAAGCATGTTCTCACTATAAGCGCTCCATACTCTGGGGATGATGTCTCAGTTGGGTGATCATATCAACAAGATTGCTTTGTTGGACTCACTCATATGTTGATATTGCATCATTGATACCTTATCTTGCACTTCATCTTGATACTATACATTATCCTCTCATATTTGTTATATTGCAGCATGTCACCAAGTGTTGTTGTTGTCTGTTTGGCATAGCACATGACTTGTAGTTCACATTACTCGTTGACAGGGTGGACATCCTCAGCTGGTTTCATCCAAAGGCTGAGGTATGCATTCACCCCTAGATCTCTTTGTAGATTGCTGACAGCTACTCTAGTCACTCATCTCGTGTCTTAGGTAGCTAGCAATCTTAGCTGGTTTCATCCAGAGGCTGAGTCACTCATCTTGTGTCTTAGGTTCCTTCATGCTTTATCATATACCAAGTGAGTAATACAGAACATGTTATATATGATGATACCAGAGGATTTGAACCAGACTGGGACACATTGATCAATTCATGTCTGCTTGAAGACTGTTCCTTCTGAATGGAAGAGTGGTTAGCAAATCAACAGCTTTTCAGAGGACTCGAAGAGTTGACTCACACAAGAAGAGACTGATTGACTGTCATGAGCAACATGGTAGCTCGATCCATCAAGGAAATACTAATGAATGCCTTTGACCTCTGATGGTGTGGATCAGGATATTTGCACAGATTCAATTGCATACCTAGAGAAGAAGGCAACCAAGTCAGTCATGTTATTTGGGATCAGAAACTGGAACTACAAATTGAGGTCCCAAACTGCTTGTTGAGACAGGAGCACTTTGACTTGGTTAGCTGGTACCAGACGAGGGTCTTCTGAGCAATCCAGGAATATGACATTCTTGTGAATGGACCACCATTGCATGAAGATCTACCTCCTAGGTTTTGCAGTATAAAAGAGGACGAAAGCAAGCTGATCCAATATAAGCTATGGATGATTAATTGCACAAGATTGAGATACTCCCGAAATATAGTGTGGTGATATAGTGAAAGGGGACAACTGGTGGCAATTGAAGCACAGAGTAGGATTCTCCTCCTGGGAACCTACCCAACTTGTGGATTACATGAGAACTGTAACCCTGTTGACAACGATGAATTAGACCTCGAGCTCAATGAGGTCCAGGTGCCAACTGATACTTACCTTGCTCTGCAATGAAACTCATCCATCACCAAAGACTTCAAATGCTTGATCCTGAAACTGGTGGTAGTGGTAGTTGATATCAATGGGCACCCTGCCTGCACACTGATTGATACAGGATCCCTTGCTGATTTCATATAAGCAAACCTTGCCAAACAATTGAAGGTCCCTAAAATTGAACTCACCAAGCCACTGATGGTCTAGCTCATAGTTCAAGGATCTAGGTCCAGGGTCAATTATGGAACAAAGGTCACCCTACAGTACCAGGAAATTAACTCAGAGCGATATTTTGACATTGCAAACTTGCAAAACTACGACTTGATCCTTGGTACTCCCTTCCTATTCCAACATAAAGTGATGGTAGGCTTCAATGACTCGAGAGTGGTGATAGGGAGTAAGGAACCCTTGATGATCAAGAGGTCCCAAGTTCAGGTATTAGAGTCCCAAGTGGGCAATATCCTAGATGAATGAATTGACAAAGCTAGAAAGTACCTGTATGACTTAGCAAAACTGCTGTGTGTAAAGGCTAGCAAAACAGACTTACTGCCTATGCGAGCAATAAACCACCAGATCCCATTGATTGATCCCTCTAAGATATACCCATGGCATTCCTCTTGATGCCCCAAAGCCTTGTGCCCACAGTGGGTGGATAAGTGTCAGGCATATCTTGAAACCGGTCGATGGAAAGTAACCAGCATTAGAAACACCATTCTGATGCTCCTAATCTGAAAACTTGGCTCAGATAAGCTGTGCACTGTTGTTAATCTTTGAGAACGGAACAAAAATACTTACAAGTTGTCCATGCTGTTGCCCAATATCAACAGAATCCTTTGAAGAATTAGTAAGGGGAGATACCAGTCTATTATTGATGGACAAGACACATATGAGCAAATCAGAATCATACCTGAGCATGTGAACCATAGCGCAGTGATGACACTGGATGGAAACATGCTAAGCATGGTGATCCAGATCAGCAATTGTAATGCACCCTCTACTTACCAAGCCTTAATGAACCATCTGTTTAGCAGCTACATGGGGATCTGGATGGATGTTTACCTTGACAATATCATGGTATACTCCAACTTGCTGGAGGAACACCTAGAACATGCCAAGATTATACTTGACATTTTGAAATGAGAAAAATTATATTTGAGCAAAGAGAAACTCAGGTTCCTATGCCGGGAAATGAAGATTCTTGGATGGATCATAGATGACAAAGGAATTAGAATGGACCCTGATAAGGTCGAGTCCATCTTGCTTTGGGAAACACTAACAAACAGAGACCTGTTGCAAGGATTTATCAGATCCATTGGATATCTTGTGGATGACATCTATAAAGTAAGAGTTCCGATGGGAATCCTCTCTGCATTGACAGGGGACAATGTACCTTTCAAATGGAATGAAACAGAGCAAAGAGCTTTTGAGTCTGTTAAACACTACATCCAAGTGTGTCATGATCATCATCACGTCCTGTTAGAATATGGAAAAAATGTACCCAGGATTTGGTTCATGACTGATGCCTGCTTCAATGGGATTGCCACTGTGATCACCCAAGGGAAGAATTGGAAAACTGTGCAGATTGCCACATTTTTCAGTGCTAAAATGAATCTGGCACAATTGAACTACCCAGTACATGAGCAGGAGATGCTTGCCAGGGTGGAAGGCATGTTGTGATATAGAGATGTTCTCCAGGGAGCTTCATTTACATGG
>JBBPQP010000942.1:0-15129 GCA_038092555.1 Boletus subgraveolens
GAGTCCATTCGCAAAGCTGACTATGTCAGGAGGATGTCCTTCCTGGCTATCTCTTGAGCGAAAATCGACCAACAGCATGTCGAGTGCACACGTCCATTCCCGACACACCAATGCAGACGACAAGATATCCTTTCGCCAACCGCGACGTGTCAGCGGAAAGGAGAGGTTTTCAAACACGATGCGGAGGACGTCTAAGGGAAGGGAGATGGTTCTACGCTTGCTCCTAGGAGCGACTGGCGAGACGCGTATGCCTCGACAGACTGTCGAAGGGCGGGAGAAAATGTCGTGGGTCGTCATGGTGTATAGCAGGTATGAACTAGTGAACGAGACGGATACGCTTTGGGCGTTTTCTGTCAGCGGTTGGTCGGATTCGAGGATGGTATCGCTAGAGCCCCTTGGAGAACGAGCAGAGACGGTAAGTCTCTGCTCGACGTAAGTACATGATGTAGTAAGTAGTGAATGTGTTGCTTACCTCCGGTCAAGAATATACGAGACTGGAGGGAAAAAAGGAAAGTGAGGGTAAGTAGAATGTGTACTAGGTACGCAGGCGTTGCCCGCTTAGGAACATCACAATCGCGGTAATTTATGTAAGTAAGGTGAAAGAAAGCATCTACTATCTCCGCTGTGTATCGACGGGCTGATTTCCAACAGATGAAGGGTGATAGTTCTACGCTTGATCATAGGGGTGACTGGCAAGATGCGTACGACTCGACCGACTGTCGCAGAACGGTCGGCAGAAGGGTGGGTGGAAACGCAGGGGGTCACCATGGTGTATAGCACATATGAACTAGTGAACGAGACAGATACGCTCTGCGTGTTCTCCGTCAATGGTTGGTCGAATTCGAAGATGGTGTTGCTATAGCCCTCTGGAGAACTACCTTCGCTGAACACAAGCTCCCCACAGACTTTGGTCACACTGCTAGACGTGGTCTGCCGGTCCGCCAAGTGTTGGTCCGCCATAAATACTATATTGCAGATTGGGAGTGAGGCAGCGTTCTGTGTTACAGGCGTGTCCTGGGCCACGGAAGAAACACGGCTGACGACGGAAAGTGAGGATGATTGGGGCGTAATACGCTGAGGGGTCACCGGTCACGATCAACGATCAATGAACCTAAACAGATGTTGAAAAGGAAAATCGCGTACCCATGCCATGAGATGTTCGGGACGTCGTTGCTACACGACAAGGTTATACGGACGCTCGAGAATTGGCACTGAGTCCCATTGTCGAACAGGACGCATAGCACAGTTTCCTTCGAACGCGACGAGACCCCCCAATCATATTCGGATTTCCAACAATCATCGTCGGACATGATGGTTCTCCCTTGCTGAATGGTGCCTGAGATGTTGTCGTGAACGAGTCGTGACTCGTGCGTGCGCCAGTCAGTGTGGCAGCTAGTGTAAACCAGTTACTGGGGTGGTGTCACCTGTTTGGTTGATCTATATGTCTGGTACAGCTGAAGTGTCAGTGACACGAAGACAAGAGTATTGGCAAAGCCTTAGAATTGTAAGAGACTGGAACTAGGGGACAGGACACGGCGACTCTCCATATTTAAGACTACAAGCTGCTACGCAGCTGCATGATACCATGACCAACCAGTTTGCCCCTCCGATTCGAATACTCCAAAACAGGACAGACTCGAAAAAAAAACACCCGACTCCGAAGATCTGTACCTAGAATTATGTCGTCTTTGCAACAGGACTGACATGGTATCATCGGAAAATCAGGAGCTTATTGGGCTTAAGTGTGGAAAAGAGTACGACAAGTTGAGACAAGACTTCCGTCATGTAACCTACGGGAATGCCCTTATCTTCCACCCAGGCCAATCTTGGCCGAGTTGTCTCGTCAGACCACATAGCCGAGGCCAGCATTTAAAGATCAGCATCAGATCTACCTCGGGGAGGGCAGGCGTGGTCTGTTGCAAAAACGCTTCCGCCCGTCGCTCCACCATCCGTTCTGAAGCGAGATGCGGGTGGATGTACAGTGTTGTCAAGCGTGCCATGCACGTAATGGTGGCGTCGAGCGCATGCTCTTCAGTTTGATCCCGTGGGAGCTCGTCGCACAGGATCCATAAGTAGGTCAGCGATGTGCAGACGATGTTCAAGGCGGCAGCAAGTCCCACGTTGGTCAGTTCCGAGATGCGAATCAACGTGAGTCGTTCGAGGGTCGCGCCAGACGCGCTCACAATGCATGTAAGCTCGTCGTCCTTAATGGGAACGTCCGTAATCTCGAGGTCGGTGAGGCAACAGGATGGCGAGGCCAATGGGAGGATATGGTTGCTGGGAGGGAGGATATCATGGATGGAAAGACACTTCAATGATGGCCATGCGGCAATGCAGGACACCAGTTGAGCCATGCTGATGCCGAGGTGACGTATGCCTTTGAATTTTTCCAGTTTGCTCAGTCCACGAAGGGCATCTGCAAGATCGTCCGGGGGAACGACTAGGCGGATTCCCGGATCGAGATGCAAGGTCTGAACGTTTTTGGCAACACGTAGGATGGACAGGAAAGCATTTCCAAACTGTGCTTGATACAGGTCATGGCGTTGCAAATCCCGCTTGGCTAGAGCCTCTGGCGAGGGAGGATCGTTGGAAATGCTTGGAAAAGGGTCCCAGGTGAAGTGTTTCTCCAAGTAGCGTACAGAGAGGTACTTGATGCCAAGACCCAGATTAGGGCGCGCAACCAGTTCATTCGCAAAGCTGACTATTTCAGGAGGATGTCCCTGCTGGCTATCTATTGAGCGAAAATCGACCAACAGCATGTTGAGCGCACACGTCCACTCTTGACACACCAATGCGGACGACAGGATACCCTTGCGCCAACCGCGATATGTCAGTGGAAAACGCGGGTTTTCAAAGGCGAGGAGGAGGACGTCTGAGGGAAGGGAGATGGTTCTACGCTTGCTCGTAGGGGTGACTGGCAAGACCCGTACGACCCGACCGACTGTCGCAGAATTGTCGGTCGAAGGGCAGGAGAAAACGCCGTGGGTTATCATGGTGTATAGCAGATATGAGCTGGTGAACGAGACAGATACGCTCTGCGTGTTTTCTGTCAGCGGTTGGTCGAATTCGAGTATGGTGTCGCCGGGACCCTCTGGAGAACTAGCTTCGCTGAGTACAAGTTCCCCGCAGACTTTGGCTACACTAGACGTGGTCTGCGGGCCAGCCAAGTGTTGATCTGCCATAAAGATTATGTTGCAGATTGGGAGTGAGGCAGTGTTCAGTGTTACAGGTGTGTCCTGGGCCACGAAAGAAACCCGGCTGACAACGGAGAGTGAGGATGACTGGGGTGTAATATCCTGAGGGGTCACGACCAACGATCAACGAGCTCGAACGGATGTTGAAAAGGAGAGCTACGTACCCATTCCTTGAGATGTTCAGGAGTGACGTCGTTACTATACAGCAAGGTTATACGAACGCTCGAGAATTGGTACTGGGCCCCATTGTCGAACAGGACACATAGCACGGTTTCCCTCGATTTCTTCGAACGCGGCGAGACCTCCCAATCATATTCGGATGTCCAACAATCGTGGCCGGACATGATGGCTCTGCCTTGCTGAATGGTACCTGGGATGTTGTCATGAACAACGAATTGTGATTGACCTGGTATAAATCCGCTGGAATGTTGCCCGAGTGAGTAGTGTCACCTGTTTAATTGACTATGTCAGCGGCTCAGCACAGACACGAAGACAAGAAGAGTACTTGGTACAGCCCTACAATTGTAAGAGACGAGAACTAGGAGACAGGACACGCCGAGTTTTGGTAGACGTACGTGTCTTTATGTAGATATCTCGAGAGGAAAAACCTATAATGGATGGTAATCCCGGCTAGATCAATACCGTCACCAAGGCCAAGCCTGTGCAGTCATTGAAGACAGCGCATCCGTGAGGGTGTGCTTGCTGCTCGAGAAGAGGCGTTCTACAGAAATGCTGACAGCAGGAAAGGCGAGGATATCGCGTGCGATGCGCGAGAGGACCGGAAAACTGGGTGAATGTTGCTGGGACCAATAAGAAGCATGTACCGCAGTGTGGTGGAAGACTCGACTACCTACTTTCCACCATAGCAATGAATTCTCTTCTTATGCCGCGGGTGTGAATGGACACCAACTCTCGATTTCGATTTCGATCTCGCACCCCGAGCTAGCCTGTTGGACGGCCTGATCGGGGTCGAGATTACCAACACAGTCCCACGGACGATCGGCGCTGGTGGCAGTTGGAGTGCAGTGTTTCCATCTCTCGCCGATTTCACTCCAGCCGTGCGCCGATCACTCAATGCTACTACAGCGCAATTCATCACCTTTAACGACCGGAAATCGCGAGGACTTGTCAAGGGTGTTCAGTTTGAGACCGTCTTGAAGCTGGGTCTATCGAGCGTCAAAACGTTGGTGTTAGTGAACAGCGGGGCACCGAGGGATCGAATGACCGATGTGTCTGTTCAGTCAAGTACGACGGGCCGAACTCCATTTCGAGCCTGAGCACCATCGCTATCAGAGACAGAGATGTTCAGATGCAATTCGTCATTACGGAAACTACAGTCGACTCCTTGGATCCTGATGCATATCTCTCGGGATTGCCCTGGAGGTATGCGTAACTGGGGAGTGTGTGGTTTTCTGGATCTGGGCCATATTACACTGCTCCGAGAAAAATATACATTAGTTCCAGTGGTACTGTTAGAGGAGATATACTTCAACTTGCTATGTACGAGGAACATAATTGGTCAATTTGTTGTCCTTCATGCCCTACCGATTGCGGCCACATGAGTCCGACGGTTGCCCAAACGAATCTGCTGAACATTAATTCACCCAACTCAATCTGTACTTGGAATTACGTCGTCTTTGCAATTATATACGAGCCAGAAAGCCTTGCAAGAAAACGTGGAATGGCAGGAGTACTGACTTGGCATCATCGGAGAATCAGGAGCTTTATATTGGGAGCTTGCCAGTCAGCTTGAGCATGGAAAAATGGTACGACTGAGAGATGAAACTTTCGTTGACCTTCTGATGCCCCTTGTGAGCTTCTGGCTCGCAACCCTCATGGGAATGACAAATCTGTCGAGTCAGTCGTTCTTACCAGTACAACACTAAAGACTCTTCCTTGTACTTCTTCAGTTTGAATGGATTGTAATAAATGGATTCATCAAGTCCTAGAATACATCAGTATAGAAGAAATGGAAATATTAGATGTAGTAGCTTAACCTCCAGTCGCAGCGTAGAAGAGACTGGAAGGAAGTGGTGAAGTACGATGGGCAGCGCCACAAACGAAAAAAGTAAAGTAAGCTAAGCTTGGCCATGTGTTCATATGAATCACAGCCGATTGTTCGTGATTATATTCCACCCAGGCCAATCACGGTCAACCAGTCTCATCAGACCGCATGTCTGAGACCCACGCTCGAAGAACACCTTCAGATCTACCTCGGGGAGGGTACTGGGCGTGATTCGTTGCAAAAACGCTTCCGTGCGTCGCTCCACCATCCGTTCCGAAGCGACACACGGGTCGATACACAGGCTCGTCAGGCGTGCCATGCGCGTGATGGTGGCGTCGAGCGCATGCTCTTCGTCTTGATCCCGTGGGAGCGCGTCGCAGAAGATCAACAAGGAGATCAGCGATGTGCAAACGATGTCCAAGACGGCAGCAAGTCCCGCGTTGGTCAGTTCCGAGATGCGGCACAACGTGAGTCGTTCGAGGGTCGCGCCAGACGCGCTCACAATGCATGCGAGCTCGTCGTCCTTGATGAGAACGTCCGCAAGGACGAGTTCGGTGAGGCAACAGGATGGCGGGGTTAATGGAATGATGTGGTTGCTGGGAGGGAGCCTGAGGGTATCTGAATCCTGGACGAAGATACGTTTTAATGACGGCCATGTGGCGATGCAGGGCACCAATTGAGACATCCTGATGCTGAGGGGCCTCGTGGCTTTGAATGCCTCCAGTTTGCTCAGTCCATGAATGGCATCCGCGAGATCGTCCGGGGAAACGACTAGGCGGATTCCCGGATCGAGACACAAGGTCTGAACGTTTTTGGCAACACGTAGGATGGACAGGAAAGCTTTCCCAAACTGTGCTTGATACAGGTCATCCTGTTGCAATCGCGACCCGGCTGGAGCATGCTCCGTAGGAATATCCAGATGGGGGTTCCAAGTAGCGTGTTCCTCCAGGTAGTATACCGAGAGGTACTTGATACCAAGACCCAGATTAGGGTGCGCAACGAGTCCATTCGCAAAGCTGACTATTTCAGGAGGATGCCCCCCCCGCTGGCTATCTTTTGAGCGAAAATCGACCAACAGCATGTCGAGCGCACACATCCACTCTCGACACACCAATGCGGACGACAGGATATCCTTTCGCCAATTGCGATATGTCAGTGGAAAACGCAGGTTTTCAAAGATGAGGAGGAGGACGTCTGAGGGAAGGGAGATGGTTCTACGCTTGCTCATAGGAGCGACCAGCGAGACGCGTACAATCCGACCGACTGTCAAAGGGCGGAAGTAAATATCGTGGGTCATCATGGTGTATAGCAGGTCTGAACTGGTGAACGAGACGGATACGCTCTGCGTGTTTTCCGTCAGTGGTTGGTTGAATTCGAAGATGGTATTGCTAGAGCCCTCCGGTGGAGACCTAGCTTCGCTGAATACAAGTTCCCCGCAGACATTGTCTATACAAAACGGGACCTGCGAACGATCCGAGTGATTATCTGCCATAAATGCTATATTGCAGATTGGGAGTGAGGCAGCGTTCTGTGTTACAGGCGTGTCCTGGGCCACGGAAGAAACACGGTTGACAACGGAAAGTGAGGATGATTGGGGTATAATGTGCTGAGGGGTCACGATCAATGATCAACGAACCTAAACAGACGTTGAAAAGGAAAGCTGCGTACCCATCCCTTGAGATGTTCGGGAGTGACCTTGTTGCTACACAACAAAGTTATACGAACGCTCGAGAATTGGCGTTGAGCCTCATTGTCAAACAGGACGCATAGTACGGTTTCCCTCAATGTCTTTGAATGCGACGAGACCCCCCAATCGTATTCGCATTTCCAACAATACTGGTCGGACATGATGGCTCTCCCTTGCTAAATGGTGTCTGGGATGCTTGTCGTGAAGAACGAATTGTGACGGTTAGTGTGAACTTGCTTGTATCACGACGCGTTTTGCAGAATTTACGTCGGGTGGAAATGTCGTGCGAAACATGAAGACTGGGCCCGGAATATAATTTGGGCAACAACAAAGTTTGAAGTATGGGCAAACGTGTTAGCTCTTCTGGAAGTTGGCATCATTACAAGTGTCGGCCCGCATATTTTCGACCAGGAAAACGTTGCGTCTTGTTGACAATTGCCCGAACATCAACTCGAAGTCCAACTTTCACGTTTCGCACGACGTTCGGCCCACCCGACTTAAGTTCTGCGAATTTCAAAACGCGTCGTGTATGTATTTTAGTTGACCTACACCGTGTTCTAGTACACAGTTGGTAAAGCCCTAGAATTGTAAGAGACAAGAACTAGGGAAGGGGACACAGCGAGTGGCTGCTGTCTATCAGTGTTCCAATCCATATGAATAGCTTTTCGTTAGCGTCTGACATCGTCCAATTTCGCTTTCCTACGACTGTGAGCCAGCGTTGTTAGACGAGGCAGGTGCGTTACCATTGGTGCTACCGGGTGCATCGGAGGGGATGAAGCCTTGAGGAAGGTGCGGGGGAGCTGCATACAATCTTGGTGGAGAATTGTGGCTGTGTGACCGCTTTTCTCCGCTTGCTGCATATAAAAGGGTGCGATTTGAAGTTCGGCTGTAGTAGATGAAAGTTTACGGGGTGAGAAGAACCCCTGTCAGGTGTTCAGATGGCGTCGATTCGTTCACGGCAGGTTTTGACTGATAATGGTTTAGCCTATCCTGACTGACTAGCGGGTTACACTTCAAAAATAGTCTCTGAACTGATTGTAATTTCACATTGCTGACAGTGCCCCTGTGTAACGTGTGAAGGGACGTATCATATAAGGATCGGGTCGCGAGCAAATTCGAAGCCATGGCTCGACTCCCAGACGAAGACATCCATCCTGTTGCGACGGGACGTGCGGCCGAGACGGTGGCGCAACACCAAGATCGACAGGACCTCGTGTTCTGGTCTGGATGGGTATGCGATCTGTCACGTCGGTTACAAGCTCACGTCATGATGTTTGTTACAAGTTTTGTCCATTCAACCAGCGGGTCTGGATCGCGCTCGAAGAGAGGGGGATTCCATACCAATACAAGGAAGTCAATCCGTACAAGAAAGAACCACATTTTCTCGGTAAGTATTCAAACTCTTTTGTTATCGACATGGAACTCGAACCGAAATACGCCAGAGCTGAACCCCAAGGGACTCGTGCCGGCGGTCGAGTACCAAGGTAAAGCGCTGTACGAGTCGGTCGTGTTGTGCGAGTTCCTCGAGGACGCTTATCCAACGTACAAGCCCAATCTGCTCCCGTCGGACCCATACGAGCGGGCGCGGGTGCGGATCTGGATTGACCACGTGTCGAAGAACGTGTTGCAAGCGTGGCAGCGGTTGTTGATGGCGCAAGACGAGGTCAAAGCGAGCCAAGCGCGGACGGATCTGTATGAGGCGCAACGGAAGTATGCGGCGGAGGTGAGGGGGCCGTACTTTATTGGGGAAGCGTTGTCGTTGGCGGATGTGATCGTTGCGCCGTGGGTGGCGAGGGAGTATGTGTTGGAGGAGCACCGGGGGTATGATAGGGCGGGTGCGGGTGCAGCGTGGAAGGCGTACGCAGAACGGTTGGCTGTTAGGGAGAGTGTGCGCAAGACGACGAGCGTGGGTGTCTTCTCCGTTGATAGGCTGATACTAATGCTTACGATTTTCGTAGGAGCGGGACAAGTTGCAAGTGATCTATGATCGGTATCTCCGGGACGAGGCACAGTCGGAGGCTGCCAAGGCGATTCGAAGTGGCCGATTGATGCCGTAGTGTATTTGTACCTGTATGTGTCTCGGCATCGGGTAATAATTAAAAGTCCGATGAGAGAAGCCAAGGGAATTGTAGTTGGATTGCCAAGAGGCCAAGTGAGTGACGATGAAGACGATCGCATGGCTTTTCTTCCTCCTCCTCCATCTCGGCCAACTGGCCATGGCTCAATCTCAGAACACCTCCTATCCAAATGACCCAATCCTCCAATTCCGTCCACCTTTTGCCCAGTCCCTCCCCGTACAGATCCTCCTCACCGGCATCACCCTCACTCTCACCGCCGTTCTCTTGCTTCACCTCGTCTTCACCGCACAGTACCACTGGCCCCTCGCGCGCGCCAACTACGTCCTCCAGATCACCGGCGTCACAACCCTCCTCGTATCCCTCATCGCCACCATCTATGTCATCTTCTCCGTCGCCATGATGCAGAGCCAGCACTGGCCCTACATGCTCAACTATCTCGCCGTCAAAATACCCATTTCAAACACTACCAATTCTACTGACCCCACTCTCTTGTACCAGCAAAGATGGACACCCTTGGAGGGTGCCACCTGGGTCGTCATGAACGCTACCACCTCGGTCGTCGTCCAGGTCCGTCGCTCCATTCTTTCTCCTGCCGTTCTCACCCACAGCTTCGGCAGATAACACACATCCAATTCCTCACCCTCCTCTTTCCCTCCGATCTTGAGGCCAGACTCATCTTCGGCCTTCTCGGTATGTCCTCCGATCCATAAGTATTTCACAGACTTCCCACACTTTCCAAATCAGGCCCACTCGCCGTCATTTCCGCTGTCATGCAGCTCCTGCCCATAATTTGTGGCACTAGCGTCGCTTCTATTGCAGAAGATACCCGCAACGTCTGCAATGCTGCTCTCTCCCTCCTCTTCACTACCTTTCTCATCATCTGGGGTTTCTTTGTCAACCGTCGTCAGGCTTGGCGCACCGATGGTGGAACGGCCGCTTTTGGCGCGGGCGCTATCATCCTCGCCTTCATCTCTACCTCTCTTAATTTCCTCTATATTCCAAGACAGGATCAGTATTCGTGGATGCCCAAGCTCATGTGGTCCGTCACCCTCTGGCAGAGTTTCCTCGGCTGGTGGTGGTGGGTCGGCGCAGGCATGGGCGTTCGCGAAGTCGAAGAACTCCTCCAGCGTGAGAACAAACGCCAACAAAAACGCCTCTTGCGCGCGCAACGACGGAAAGAGCACCGTGAAAAGGCTAAATCGGTATGGAAGGGCGTCACGGATGCGTTCAAGCCGAGTACCAGGGTCGACATGCCGTCTGGAGAGACGCCCGAGCATGACATGTCGCGTTCGCCGTCTCGGGATGCATCGAGCGTGTCGACCGGGTCAATACTCGGCTCGTCAGTGTGGGTGCAGCCCATGCAGATGGTGCACCGGTGGTTTGGGCGGCTGCGGCATGCGCATCTCACCGCGGCACATATCCAAGCGGCCCAGCGCGCGGAACGTATTCAACAGGTCTATCAGCGCGACGAAGAGCGGCGTTCAGCGGACGGGGAATACCGAAAGCAGGTCGTGGGATGGGGACTGGGGAGTTATGGCTTGCGAGAGGCTCGGCGTGAGCTGCGGGAAGAGATGGAGATGGAGGAGCGGATACCCTGCGAGGAGGACGAGGAGGAATGGAAGGACGTGCCGGTTGTGCAGGATTTGGTGCCCGAGGGGCTGCGACACCGGGGTACTGCCGAGACCCGCACGGCGCAAGAGGCCGAAGAGTCGGCCAGGTCGTCGTTGTGGTGGTGGGGTCCGCTTCGGAGGTGGCGTCTCAAGGACTCGACGACGTACCGATGACGGTGTCGCACCCTCTTTTTGGATTCGTATTGGCTATCCTATGCTCTGTTGTAACTTAATCGTCTCTGACATGTTGACATGTACACTGGTCGTCTTGCATGCTGCACGCCTTTTTTTTTTTTTGATGAATGTCAGTGTGTTTTCGATGAGCTTGCTTATAAAAGAGGGGGGGATGCATAGTACAAGTGCAGAAACGACATATAATATATATCCGTCTAATAATGATGTCTAGTATGCGTGATTTTCCTTGCTCGTCATGATGGGATTCCTGCGTCGGCAGCGCTCAACTGTGCCGCCATGAGCGCACGGAACCGCGAGTCTTTACGACCGACGAGCTCGCGATACGTCCCCGACTCGGATATCCGTCCGTCTAGAAACGGTCCATTCAGCACCAGTCCCCAAGTCCAACCAGCCCACAGAAGAAGAAAAAAAACTCACCCTCGAGCACAACGATCCGTTCCGCCCTCGCAATCGTCGACAACCGATGCGCAACAATCACACACGTCGTCTGTCTCTGCGCCAAAATCTTGTCGATCGCATCGTTGACGCGGTGTTCGCTCGTTGCGTCCAACGCGCTCGTCGCTTCATCCAATGCGAGAATGGCGGGTCGTTTGAGGAGTGCGCGGGCGATGGCGAGACGTTGGCGTTGGCCGCCGCTTAGACTCAGTCGGCCGACTTGTGTGCGTGTGGAAGGGGTTGGGTTGGCGAAAAAGAAAAAAAAAAGAAAAACCGTCAAACGTCAACACGGCTCATCGTCTAATCGTGTAGCAAGGTAAAGAGGACTTACTCTCGGTATCGAATCCCTTGGGCATGCCCCATACGAATTCACAATTGGCTTGTCGAGCGGCATGCTCAATTTGTTCGCGCGTCGCGGTGGCATTGCCAAATGCAATGTTGGACGCGATCGTGCCCGTGAACAATACGGGGTCCTGAATGCAAAAAAAGGTGTGTAAGAACGATGACAATGAAAGTTGGGGATAAACGGACCTGCGGTACGATGCCAATAATGTTCCGCCACGAGCTTGGGTTGAATTCGCGAATGTCTTTTGCACAAAATGTTTAGAGGTAAAATCGCACTCGCCAAAAAAAAGACTTGCCTTGTCCATCAAACGTGACTTTACCGCGCACGGGATCGTAATACCGAAGGAGGAGCGACTGTACCGATGACTTGCCTCCACCGCTCTTTCCGCTATGCCAATCCATCGATTCAGCCATTGCAACCACACACATGCACGCGCGACAACATACACGATCGCCACGTTCTCGCCAACACCAATCTCAAGGTTAAAGTCGTCTAGAATTTGGACACCTCTCCGGCTCGGGTACTCGAACCCGACGTTCTCGAACCGGATGATGCCGCGTCGCGATGGGTCAACGTCGAACCCCTGGGTGGGCGCGATTGCAGGCTTGCGGTCGAGGAGCTCAAAAATCCGGGTTCCAGCACCGATGCCGCGCATAATCGAGGACTAGGTGGGAAGTGTGGTGAGTCGCACCACGACCCAGGTATATGGGACAAAGACAGGAGAACACGCACGAAAAACCCGCTGGGACGTCTCGTCAGCCAGCGCGCGAGTGTGATAAAGGAGAAAGAGCCTCACGTGAGCATTTGTAGTCCGTTCCCGACGTACGCCGTGTAGAGCAATAAGCTAGTCAAGTCTCCAACGGTGATCGCCCCCTGCGAGACGAGTGTGCCGCCTAGCCAAGCATCAGCCGGATCGTCCATGGCTCCGAGCTCGAAACACACCATATCCCAGCAAACCGAGGATCGTCATGTTCCCGCTCCAGCCCGTGCTGCCGAAAAATATGCCAGACGCGACAGCCTCTTTGCGCGCGAGGGCGAGGACGTGGTTGATCCGGTCGCTAAATTTGGCTTGTTCTTGGGCGTTGGCATTGTATGCTTGGACAGTTCGGAGAGCGGAGAGGGATTCTTGGGCGACCTTGGTCATTTCACCTATCGCTTCTTGGGACTGGTTGGATAGCTTTTTCAGGTACCGACCGTAGTACACCTGAGAGCGACTCCATCAAATGTGTACAAGGCACGTAAGAGTGGAGGAAACTGACTGCACCAAGCGAAACCGGGGGGACAATGCCGAGCATCATAAACGTCAATGTCGGGGAGAGATAAAACATGGCGCCGACTGCGTTGCACGGTAGATGAGCGATCGCACCAAGGAACAAAAACAGTACGCACGTCCGACCGAAGACATGATGATCGCGCGAAGCCCGTCCGAGAGATTCTGGGTGACACTTATCATGTAGGTTCAGTACATCGATCCGCGGAGCACGTATAGAGATTACGATTGACCTTTCACCGACGATGCTCGAGTCGGCGCTTAGCCTACTCAGCACGTCACCCTCGCCTTTTTCGACAAACTCGACTTCTTGGCGAAGTGCGGCCTCGTAGGTGCGTTCGCGCAGCCGAGCGACGATGCGTTGACCTTGATATGCGAGATGGTGAGCGACTGGATCGGAGCAGGAACAAGGCACACGAAAAGTAGGACATACCAGACATGCGGATGAGGAACGACCGGGCGGCATTACACGCTGCACCGGTCGTGAATACTACGAGGAGTATGCCCGACGCTTCATACATCGAGAGTCCATACGGTATGTGCTACGAAGATCGGTTTCCATGGGTGGGGTGACAATGCAGAGTGAGATGGGGACGAGGATGCGAGTGAGAGGACACAAGCACACTTACGGGACTGCTGGTAGAGAAAAAGTCGATGAGTTTGCCGACAGTGAGAGGGATGGTCATGGAGACGGAGGAAGAGACGAGGAGGAGACATATGGCGACGAGGAGGGGCTTTTTCTCGGGTTTAGCGAGGGCGATGACTTTGCGGAGGGACGAGCCGGAGTTGGGGGAAGGACGGAGGGAGTTGGGGAGGAGACGGGAGAGGAGGGAGCGGTGAGTGGTCGGCGGGTTGGTAGCAAAGTGGCGCGCAAAGGGATGAGAGAAGACAAACGGGCGCGGTGAGTGAAAGTGAGAGTGAAAGTGACCAGGACGAGGCGGACGAAGAGCAAGTCGACGAGAGACGACCACCGCGACAAACATATCTAGTGAACCGACCCGAACTCGCGATGGCAAGCACATACGTACATATATATCCACGTGACTACTTACTGCGCACAACTGGTTTTGCAAACGCGTCTTGGAAACTAGACTCTCGTCCCTTCCAACGCGTAACCATGTCTACCATCCTCTTCTCCAACCATCGAACCACCATGCTCTCCCTTTGCCATACACCGGTCGTCCACACCGCCAACGGTCCGCACCTCTCCAAATCAGACCCCTTTTCCACATCCCGCTTCCCGCGCCGGCGCATTCGGTTCGCCATCACAACGTCCGTAAATATACGGTCTCCAACAATCACCAACTCCTCGTCCTTGATCGGATCTCCGAGAGTAGAAAAATACCCGCGTATCGATTTGATGCACGAGTATCCAGGCTTCAGTGCGTTGTGTCGCAGGACAGGAACAGACAGATGATGTGAGACGGATTCGGCCTGAGAAAATGTCTGAGAAGATCAATGCCACCACTTGGTTGTCCTTACCTGGACTTGGCCTGCATCGTTGTTCGTGCCGGCCGAGTTGCTCACGATGAGGACGTTTCCCTCGCCAAAGACACCCCGGCATTCATTCCATGCATTCTGTCATGAACTATGAGTGAATATCACCATGTGTCATCGGCATGACAGACCTCGAGTTGAGGAACGAGTCGGTCTTTGTATGGTATCGTCTACGCGTACAAGGTCAAACATGAGTCAGATTCAGGACTACGAAGCGACTTGCCAGACAATTGTCCTTGTCAAAAATTGCACCACGGTACCCAGCCTTCCGAAGCGCTAAAAAGTCCAACTGGCGAATGTCTTTGCTGCAACGAAAACATGTCACCGGTCAATGCGAAACCGTCAATGCATCGGTCTGACCTGTCACTATGACATGAGGGAGAATGATGCGGGGATTCCAGATGAGCTGCAAAGGCACGAGCAGACCAGGAATGTTCAACGGCATGTCTGCTTCAAGAATCAAGACCTTCCAAGCTTGGCCCAATTTGTGATACAACGTCTTGCACAGCCATCGTATGTAATATAGGATAATAGTGCGACGCCACCAAACACCCCTTTTTCACCAACTTGTGCGATGGTGCAGACAAGATCAGCTGCAAAGACAATTGAATCGGCGGAAGTTCACAGCAATGACGGAAAAGACATTACCGTCCGAAATGGGGGCCCACCATCAGCCAAGAAACCTCGGCGTCGGGATCTGGCAGCTCCAGGGGAGCGGCGTCGTGGAAAGCCATACCAGCTGAACCTCGACGTACTATTCCTTGTACACGCGTCTTTTTCTCTCGACCTTTCGCTAACTAACGGAACGTCCC
>JBBPQP010000943.1:0-15119 GCA_038092555.1 Boletus subgraveolens
TTATCAAGGCCAAGGGGGGTCATACCAAGTACTGAAACTACATTTACTATATTTTTGAGACACACTCACATAATTGTCCCAATGAGTATCAGTTTTGAATTGCATATATCTCCACAGTTACTGATCCAAATTACATAATTCCTTTTTGGGCACATAGCCCAGGGTGGGTAGCTCCATTCATACACCAACACGTTGTTGATATCTGTTTGTGTTCTAGATATATTCCATAAACAATCAAAATGTGCAAAACATTGGGACAATTTTGTGAGTCACTGTACGGTGACCACATGTTTTATATGTCATAACAGGTTTGGTTTTAAACCAAGATGTGCAACATGTCTTTGAACTCAGGTTGGGTAATGTTTGCATTGTCAAGCAGTAGGCATTGACCACCCACACACAGCCCGCAGGAACATAGGATCATGGAATGCACAACCTTATGCCATGTTCTAGGGAGGAGCAATACTGGGTAGGATGGATTGGACACCTGCTTGAACGAGTATGGCTCACTTGTTGCTTAGTAAAACGACAACGATGCTCTTCAAGATGCTCAGAATTCAGTGTGCTTGGGAAATAGAAGTGTGTGGGATGCCCAAGCCGCGTCAGATCTTTGTAACGAAATCTAGTGCCCTGGCAGAGAAGGTCGAGGAGTATTTCATGAAGCTACTGGGATCTGTTACAGTCATGGAGGAGACCCCTAATCAATTTCCTTCTATGTCTCCTCCTCCTCATCCACTGACTCCAATCCCCTCATCAGTCACCCCACCTCACCATCTCAACCACCCAGGAGCCTCTCTATTCTCCTCCCTCTTCTCCAACCTAAGGGATTACAACATCCCTATCTCCATGTGGGCCAATCTCTTGGACGAGTCTCTCTTTGAGGCTTAGATCATCGAGCGGGCATCTCCGACTTCATTCCTCTTCGCCACTGCCTCTGGCAGTTCCCTTCCTTCTATCGGGCAGACATCTCTGGACTATCTATTTCTTCACTGCCTTTGGCAACTTCCTGTCTGCACTGCCTTTGGCAGTTTCCTTTCTTCTATGACTCATTACTTATATTTATGACTCGCCCAGACACTGCCTCCTCATAGCCTCTCTTATGGCTATTCGTATTCCTACTTACATCCTGACCGTTTATCTCACGTGCCTCGCGACGCAACGCGTCTATTTCCATATATAGACTTCAGACTCCAATACCTACCCTAGAGTCCTCAGTATATATATTAGGGCGCCACCTGTATGCCTTTCTTTCCTTAACCTTAATCTACACTATTTCGTGTGGACTTCTGTTCCTCGAGATCCCCTCCCTCATGCCTCGCCTCACCGCTGCCTCATCCTCTATTCTTCCAACTCCTGGCCAGTCCAGGTACTGCTAGCAACTGCTAGGCCATTCACACTTAACTCCTATATGGAGGTGCCCAAGTGTAGGAACAAGGTCTCGACTTAACTCCTTCCTGGAGAAGCCAAGTCGACGTTACATGAACGTGTACCATTGTTACGGGTCGTAACAGGATCTTTGGATTTAGCTGGATATTCTCTTGAAGAACTCAGAAGGATGCAAGCTTGGAAGACGGAGTATGGGTTGGTGGGTACTGACGATGAAGATCGAGTTAATATTCCACAGAAATTCAGTGTGTTAGAGGAGTACCACTTCCCTTTGTTTGTGACCTTTGACAAGGTAATCCTTTGTCTCGAGCAATGATTCCAATCACTCACTCCTCTGGTTCTAGCTTGTGAGGATGATTGCCACGGATGTTTTGAGTTCTGCCGACCCCAGGGTACAGCGTGTCGTGAAATTTTTCAATGACACCAACCAAATCGAAGGTCAAGATTCATTTGTGACATATGATGTCTTTGCCCAAGACTATTGGCCACACTTCCTGCAGCCATTGACGAAAGGCCTTGATATGTGTATGAATATCTCATGATGGGTTCAGCCTACTATTCAGTTGATTGTGTCATAGAACCTTGGTGTGTCTTCTCGGAGTTTATGGGCACGTAGTCTTCTTTCTAGGGTATGGAATTTCTCAAGTCTAGTAGGTATGATCAAGGGATCCGAGAAATCACTATCATGTCCGGGTGGATTCCTCGACGAGGAAGCATACTGTGGCCTTACAGCCCGTTCCAATCCTACATTTGCAAACCAAAGGCGAACACTGTATGCAATCTTCGAGGCGTATTGCAAGCTTAAAAAGGAACGTTGTCACCATGATGTCGCTGACCGGACACACGCAATACTGAGAACACTCCTGGGAGGCACCCCACTAAAGGGCCAAAGGGTTGACTATCTGTATGTTTAAGTGCTCATTCGGTCTTTTTTTTGCTGAATGGTATGTGATTCAGCTACATCGACGAAGCACAAGATAATCTGCTCATCGATGCACTCTGTATGTACCTCACTCTACAGTATTTTCTGCATTTCAATCTGACATTTATTTTAGTGTTAAGGTTCCTCTGTTGGAATCCTGAAGGACTTTTCTGGGCAGGCGACACTGCGCAGACCATTTTGGCAGGGAGCTCCTTCAGATTCAACGATTTGAAGGCCTTTCTGTACCATATCAAAGTAAGCACCTATTTATTGTCCGGTGCAGCAGAAACTCATTATGCAACCATCATTCACAGCAAGACCAGAGCATACATCTGATACAGGGTCACTCAGTCACCAAGCCTACTGCATTCCAACTCATTATTAATTATTGTTCTCATGGGGGTATTGTTAACTGTGCCCACAGTGTCATTGAACGCATTACACATTTTTGGCCTGACGCAATTGATATTCTCCAACCGGAACATGGCATCGTTGATGGTTTGAAGCCAGTGGTTTTCCATGGTTGGGATCAACACACTGTTGGATATGAACGGTTTCTATTTGGTGAATCGTATGTTGATGACATCCCTTGTTTTGTCTGTCTTTAACGGTTCTCTTAAAGAGGGAGCCCTATCGAATTTGGGGCCCAGCAATGTAAGTGTGGTATATTGTGGGTTGCCTACCGTGTTTATATGATGTTCCAAAGGTATCCTTGTTTGAGATAATGAGGCAATGAACAAATTGCAAAAGGAAGTCGGGGATATTGGTCTGATCATGTAAGACAACAAAGAAAGTCAGCAGTTTCGTCGTAGCATTAATACATCATGCCCCATTCCAGGATGCTCTATGACAGCAAAGGTCTCAAATTCAATGATGTGAGCCTCAGGCTACATTCTGGCACCTTGCCAAACTAACTATTGGATGCAGGTTCTCTTGTATAATTTCTTCAAAGATTCTGCCGTCAATATTGCATGTTGGTCTGTACTACTGAACCATGCAGAAGGTGAAGTTGATGGTCAAGATTTGGTTGAAGTGTACGCACCATCTTTTGTAAGAGATGAAGATTGTTTTGCCAGGGTATGCAGTGAGGTATGAATAAACTCGGGACATTGGTCAAGCTCTTCTGACATTGCTCAGTTGAAATTATTATATGTGGGCATCACCCAAGCAAGGATGAAATTATGGATCTTTGACAAATCTGACAAAAGCGAGCCTATGTGGGTGAGGGACAGTCCATTGTTTGTTGCATTGATGTCATTCATACAGCAACAGATGATCTGGACCTCATGCAACCAAGTTCAAAACTGCACACCTGAGATGAATGTTTGACACTTCACCATGTCTTCAACCCTGGCAGAATGGGAATTGTCTGGCCTCGATATATTCAAGCACAAGAAGTACCCCCATGCTGTGCATTGTTTCACCCAAGCCTTACTAGCGTGCATCAAGGTGATCTGCAAGGCTTTCCATCTTCAAGAAGTGGCTCATGCCAAAGTCAATGTCACATCAAAGAAGGTGCAGCGAGATGCTTTCCTCACTGCTGCAGATGCCTTCATGGTGAGCGGGGACGATGCATTGTTGAGCAAAGATATATTGGGCAGGGATAAATTCGACTATTATTGGAATGCTGCGGAATGTTATGTGTGCGCCGGGGACAACTGGAAAGCAGCTATTGGATATCTTTCCACTCAAGAGTACGAGCTGGCCACATGGCATTATAGGAAAGCTGGGCTTTTCAATGGGACACTTGAAGTCCTCCATAAGTATTCTCAGAAAATTCCTTCAGTATCTTCGGAAGAACTATACACAGTGTGCTGCTTATTCTATTGCAGCAAGCATGATGACAACAGGTGCATGCTTCATTGATCCATATATCATGCCACTCAGCTAACATATCTGACCTAGACCGCCTTTTCCACTGTTTTCATTGGTTGAAGAAGAACTGGAATTCTATGAGAGCTATGACTTTGACTTTGCTCGGGTTACATTGTTGGAATCTCTTGGAAGATATTTGGAAGCAACTAAGCTTCATCTGTCGGAGAACCGCCCAGTCACCACAGTCAAACACCTCTTGAAGACAAAGGGGTCACGCAACGCAATTCAGCAGGCCACCAAAATTCTTCTCGGCAACTTGTGGTGTTGATGCTCATTTGCTATCCCATTGAAGGAAGTAGCAGCTGACCGAGACATTAGTGAACTTTTGAAATTGGCCAGTGAGTTGCCCCCAGATTCCTTGGATCCATTGGACCATTGCGAAGTACGCTCTTTTGAGAAGATGTTTGGGGTCACGCTTCTCACCAATAAATTGCTCATAGATATCCATGTTTTGCGCCATTGCACAGGTGGACCTAGCTAGCCTTGAAAAGCTGTCTTGCATGTTTATTAAGGAAAAGTGGAACCCAGCAGCGTTACTCACACTTGATCATTTTTACAGTTGTTGACTGGCACTCAAATCTTATAACCTTCAAGAGATGTCACTCTTCTTGGAACAATTCTGGCAATATAGTAACCTCCTCCACCAGATCATCTCTCATTCTGATCCACTCAGTGTTAGTTCGATCAAGCAACTGTTCTGCATCAGAGAGATATCCAACACCGAGTATGGTCTGGAGCCTTGCTCCTTCCTTCACAGGTTGGTTACTGGCAAACACCATGGGCCCATACTCCCTTGGTCCACCATCATAACTCTCCCCAAGCAACAAGTAGTCATAGCCCTCTGGAAGTACTTGGCACAGCACTTATGTGAACGAGTCACCAAGGAGAACAAGTTGTGCTGTGATGTAGTGGCTTTCTCACAGTGCTTGACATTCATTATCTATGGCGAGTGCAATTGTGTTGACTATCCTCAAGAACATGTCAAATATGCAGACCTGGACTCTAAACGATACAATGTTCGGATTGGCATCCATCTGCAACAGATTGGCATTCTTCAACTGATGTACTCTGTTGACCCCCAACCTGGTAGGGAGAGCTGGTACGTGATGATCCGTCCTTGTTTTGCACGTGATTTACTTACCCATGACGTCTAGCATCCTATACTGGCTCACTCACCTTTACAAGACCTTCAACCCCCAGTCTCATGTCCAGGAATCGACCGCTAACCTCGACCTATCTGTGATATCTGGTGCTTACGATAGCATAGACATCATGAAGCACTGGGTGCAGGATGCACTTCATCCCCTGCGTGCAGACCATGACCGCCCAGCATTTTTAACAAACATGCTAAAGTTGACAAGCCTCCTTTTTGCATTTGATGGATCTAGTGCTCTCCAATACATCAAACGAACTCGTTTCAGTGCCTACCATGCTAGGGTGCAAGTGTTTGTGTATCCGGATGGTTGCTATGTCCTCCAAGTCAAAGACATTGTCAGCCTCTTCAATGGCACCCAGAAAACCTGCATTTTGGTGGGCTTACTATTTTTAAAGTATGTGTCATTGTAAGGACTGTAAAGTCCTTGGGTTCATATCCTACCCTATCCAGACTGCTGGCAGCCCTATCCACCTCAAGTCCATCAAGTCCACTTATCTGGACAGCCTCAATCTGACTCGGACCACTTCATTTTCAATCCGGACCATCTGTTTTTAGTTATATTGAGGTACCATTTACTTAGCAACAAGTCCAGCATTTATTCCTTCTCTTTCAAACACTTCTATTTAGTGTTTTAGTTAGTTTAGAAGAGTCTAAGGCATTCCTTGGACTATAAAATCATTGTATTCAAATCCAGAAATCCATCTTTTGGCTCCCATCATCTTTGTCTCTCTTGTCTCAGTCTGGCCCTCGTCCTAGGCCTCATTTCTCATATCCGGTCCTCGTCCTTGACTGGAATTCCCTTCCTGCGCATTTCGTCTCGCGCTGTTTCCTTTTTGAGTAATATTTGTCAGCGATGCGTTGTGGTCAGTCGTGCACTAACTCTTCATACTGACAATCCGACAACAAACCCCTTGGGACAACTCTCCCCTCGCACCCACACACACTACTTATTTACTTTACATCATATCAGGATGCGTGATCATCTGCTCCACTGAGCTTGTCATAGGGACGTCCTGAAGTTCTTGCTGTTTGTGAATTTGTCTGTTTTCTGTGATTGTTTCGAAATGATTGTCAGCAAGATTTCCATCTCATGGTGTCTTTCCTCCCACCCCCCACTGGATGACCCTGTCCTTCCACAAGGCTGGCTATCTTCCAGCAAAGATTTTTCCACAAAGGAGGTCAGGATTGATCTGATTGTAGATGTGTTGGATCATGTGCAAGATTTGTTGATGTCCCTGCAAGAATCAGACACTCCCAGCCATAAGCGACTCCGAGCATCCCACTTGAATCGCAACCTAACTCCAAAACTCGAAGGGACGTTTGTGCTATCACATACCAAACTAACACCAATGCTCTGCAATGTGTTTATCTCTAGAATGTTGGCCTTCCTCTCTTTTTATAGTGTGAAAACCACTAATGACTTCTGATAGTTGCAGGGCACTCTGCTTCCGTGCGTCATTAACTTATATGTGCATTGATGACCTTGATGCCAACTCCAATTGTTAGTAACTTACAATGCACAGAATGTTGATCTCAGGAAGAAAGTCAATACCATTTTTGATGCTTTGTGGGAAGCTAGCCTCGCCCAGAGTGCCCACCCTCTGTATCAAAAGTAAGGTTGTCCACTTCATTCGTCAATGTTTTCTAACTTCGCACGATTCCTAGGTATTTGGAGGCATGCCACGACAAGTGCTTGAATGCTGTGATGGAACATGACACCAATGCTAAAGTAGTCATTGAGGACCTGGTACAGCTTCTCCATATGCGAAGGGACCCATTGTGATATCCATCGCTAAAACTGCCTCGGATCAAGCATGTCCATTTTACAAATCCCTCCGAAATCCTGTCTCTATTTCCCTCTCAACTTACAGTGGCTCATTTGGACCTGTGTGCTAGTGCGCCAGCTCTCATTACCCAGAGTAATACCGTTCCTTAGATCAAAAGGACTGGAGACCAGGAAAAGATTCAGCCGGAGGAGCCTGAAGTTGAGCCAGCAGAGGAGGTTCATGAAGAGCCACAAGAACACACACCAATGCCAGATGAACCTGCACTGGTACATGACCACATGCCCACTGAAAAGGAAATCTGGGCGGTAGATAAGATTCAAGCTGCATACCACAGGTACTGCACCCACTGTGAAGCACAGGCCTGTGCCATTGGAAGGAGATTGAAGGCACAGAGGAATAAAGTCTTTATCACATGCCTAAAGCATATGTATGCCTCCCGCTGGGGGAGGACTCCATACCGAACACTGTATCTGTGGGCATTGCCATGTCTCCTCATGTACCTTGACAAAGTGATGACTATTGCTCACAAGCTCAAGAGCAAGTCAAAAGGTCTGCTCTTGAAGGAGAGTCATAAGTGTCTCGAAGAACTGGGGGAGCAGATAAATCGAATGAGGTGAGCAAAACGACCAGGGAAGACAGTTTCTTTTTAAATACAAGTTGCTTTTAGCTCCCTGCTCAAGGATGGTCACAAGTTACGCAAAATGATTGAGCCAAACACAGCCATGCATGAAGGAAAAGACAAAGCTGTGATGAAACAGGCATTCTTGGATGTCAAGGATCTCGTTCATCAACTCCCTGCCAAGGCTCCAGAGATTGAAAACAATCTTCAACGTGCCTATGAACTCGTCATGGTCGAGAAGCAGTGGGTTCCCAAACTAGAGAAGCTGACACTGAATGCAGAGGATCTATATGTGTGAAAGAGGGTACTGGTGTAGTAGATCCTTGTGCATGTCTCGTGGCAATATACCCGATGGTAGTTAGTTACTATATACTTTTGAATTGAACCAAGACATTTGGTGGTTGTGTAACTCTCACTGACTATTGCAGGATCTAGTGCTACCCTGATAGTGGTCTTCAATTCTCTCGCACCCCCAATTTCCATTTGTTTCATCATGTTCGCAACATGGGGTTGCAAACACTCTCCGTCAGACTTGCTAGCACCACTGCCACCCCACAGGCAGCTTCCTCAACAACCCCAGCTCTGGTTGACGCAGCTCTCAAGGAATGATGAACCTGTCCACTCAAGATGCATCGATCCCAAAGATCACTAGAATAGTCAGTGCAAATGAGAATGATGTCTCACATATGGTGTACTGCCTGTGTTTCATGAAGATCTAAAGTTTATCAAGGCAGACTCAAAAGCATTAACAGTAGAGATGCAAAATGTCCAGGCTTCGCTGGAGGCTGACAAGGAGGCACTTGAACTGGACTCAGTGACAGTCAGGCAGATGGAGAAGTATGTTGAGGTTCAGAGCAAGATAAACTTCCTCGAGGTTCAGTGAAAGTGTGCGAATGGGATGGGTACATGAACTACATTGTGGTGGGTTCTGATTGCACGACACTTCTTCTAGCAGACATGCGAAAAGTGGTAGATGGGCACATTCGTTTTCCTCTAGCACAACAGTACAGATCTTGAAGTCGACATTGATGGTGGTGATGAACAAGGGTGCCCATGTACCATCACAGAAACGGAGGAACAGACATGACATTCCAACACCTATAATACATGTTGATCAAGACTGCATGTGTGCAAGCACATTCCGAAGCACTCAAGTCTCCTATCAAGAGAAGCTGGCAAGGGTGAGTAGATTGGGTGTACAGCGAGGTTCAAAAGGAGCAACTAACTTGATGAGGAAATCATAGTGTGGGGATGGCTTTCTGGGGACTTGTGGTATGTTTTGAGATATGGGTGACATTTACTTATGGTCAGATGTATAAAATGAAGAATTAATGATCAGTGTGCTACAGGAGGAAACTTTGAACAAAGGGCTTGGAGGCCGGTCTCATGCACGTCCTCAGTGAAGTTGCCCTTCTAGGACAGTTGAGTCATGAGACTGACCTACAATATAGTCTGTGCATGACTAAGCGAAGTGGTGCATCTCTTTCCTTAGCCCACTTTGCCAGCACAGCGTCGCTCCCAAATCGACGCTGTCCCTTCCAGCCTTTCTCTTTCGCTTATTTTTCTCCTTTCTTCCTGCTTAATCTCTCCACTTCTGCACCATGCAAAACCCCAACAAAGCAGCTCCGCCAGACTTCACCACTCCAGCTTTCACAGAAGACTGCCAACCCTTCCTTGATGCTGGGCTAGGAGAACACCAAGCTGTAGAACTCTTAACCCAACAGTGGATCCTCAAGAATAATAGAGACAGGGCAGCACAAGCAAGGAGACAAGCAGAGGCTGTCATAGCAGAAGCTGAAGCTGAAGAATGCCAGGAACAGGAATGGTGACAGCATGAGGAGGAAGATGCACAAATCCTCAAAGAGGAGCATAAAAAGAACAAAGCAAAGTTTGCGCCGATCCCGAATGTACCAGTATCAACAGAACCCATCATCCTCCCCTCCCAAGTCACCATACAGAAGATTCAACAACACAAATTCTATGAGCTTTGGTATTTCACAAATGAAGGCCTCAATGTTATGGACATGACCCTCTCTTATGTGGTCGACGATGATACCCTCTCCTTCGTTCCATCCACAGATGGCACTCCCACCCTTGTTCCAACATCTCTAGCATGCAACAAATCCAATGTCATGCAAGATGAGAACCTCTCTATGGAACAGTTTGGCCAGGCATCAATCTGCATGGTCCCTTTCATGTACGACCATGGATGGGACCATCCCCACGTCATCATGCACATTAACTTTTGGTCCACCATTGAAAATCACAAATGGCGAAACTCGAGGAACAAGAACCACCAATATGCCCTCCTTGTGTACCAAGGACAACAATGCTGCCAATGGCACAACTGCATTACCTCCCCCAGAGCTTTTGATCTCTCTTTCATCAATGACAAAGTCCTCAGGGACACACTCAACACCATCCTGCTACAAACACATCATGAACAATCTGAAATCATCAGTGTGTATGTATTCTCCCTACCCTCAACAACATCAACACTGGCCTTCCCATCCTTCCTCTCCTTTTCTCCCCTCATATAACCCTGGCGTCCAATGTATCTCACATATGCCACAATCTCCCCCCCACTGGCACCCTGCCAACAACCACTATTCTCATTTGACACCACGTCAATGCAGCACAGTCTGAACAACAAGCTGGCCACTCTAAATGACAAATACCAAGCCTTTATCATCAAAGTCCCAGCCACACCCTTCCCCTCATCCAACTACAGGTCGGCCAGCAGCTCTAAATGCCCTGTCTCCCCCACCTTGGGGCCCCAGGACTACTTGTGTTACGACTACCACCCGGTAGGTGTACAAGTAGACACGAAGCGTAGAGCCGCCTTGAGCCTAACTCTTGTTGGTCCTAATGGCGTAGGATACCTTCAGGCTTAATGCGAGCCTGGCGACGAACGGCAAGGGATACTAAGAGGAGTATCCCGAGGAAGATGACAACCGAGAGTCCTAAGTGAAGAAGGTTGGTTGACCTTGACTGAGAGGAGGACAACGGGTAACGAGGTCGACATCGAGCTGGACAAGTTCTCCTGACGGGAGTGGAGAACCGGGAGACAAGCCAACAGCGGCGGGCCGTTGGTGGACTAGAGGGAGAGCAATGAGGTTGCTCGACCTTGAGGACCTTAGAGGGGTCTAAGGTGTTGACAGCGGAGTCCTTCAACGAAGGAGGAAAGAGGGGAGGGCGAGAAGAGAGATCAAGCAAGGGAATGTTGCAGGGAATGGATGATGAATACCACAAGAGTAACTGTAAGGTGTACACTTTAGGTGTCAAATCAAGGTTAGAGAGAGAGAGGTGTTCGAGAGGAGCTTGAACTTATATACCCCGGCCGTAAGGGCTTTAGGGCAGGTATATCCCAATCTGGTAATGGTGGTCCGTGCGCAGTCTAACCTAATATAGTAAGAGTCCATATCCCAATAAGGAAACCCGGGAGTAGTGTGGCGAGGTTATTGCCCAAAAAGGCAGGAGGGGTCCTGCGTGGGAAGTTCACAAGCGCAAGGACGCGTTGTGGGAATAAGCGTGGCATGTTGCGTTGTGATGGCACATGAGTGATCACGAGAGGGAAGTGAGGTCAGGCGCAACACGAGGTGAGGTGGCGATGTCGAGGGGAGATCTGGCCTCAACTGAGATGGGGATCCCCGAGGGGAGCACAGGGGGAAGGCTGTGCAAGGAGGTGCTGCGAGGCAGAGTCGGAGAGATCCGAAGGGC
Organism: Boletus subgraveolens; assembly: GCA_038092555.1. NCBI lineage: Eukaryota > Fungi > Basidiomycota > Agaricomycetes > Boletales > Boletaceae > Boletus > Boletus subgraveolens. Next base: position 11,466 of record JBBPQP010000943.1, read on the forward strand.
ACTGCAAGGCAGGGTTGGAGAGATCCAAAGGGCATAAGGAGCGGCCCTAAAGGGGGAGGAGGGTGGGAAGATCTGGGGAAGATCCAGGATCGGGACACAGGAGGGCAGCTGTGTCGAGAGGCACTATAGGGCAGTGTTGGAAGAATCTGATAGAACGAGGGCGGTCCTAAAGGAGGGGATGGGTGGGAAATCCTGAGGGGATATCCAGGGAGGATCCAGGGAAGATCCAGGATTGTGACACAGGAGGGCAGCTGTGTCGAGGGGCACTGAGGAAGGGCAGTGCAGAAAGGGCGACACCAGGCTGTGGCAGGATGCATCACATTGAGCTTAAACGAGCGTGGGAATGTGCCAGAGCAGGAGGTCCAGTGACAGGAGAGTCACGAGATGGGCATGAGGTCGTGGGATAAAGAAAAAGACCGGGGGTGTGCCAAAACCGTAACAACTTGCACAAGAGACAGTGCTCCTTTCATGCCAATACCATATGCACAGAACACTCCCTCATTCTCCTTGCTGTCTGCATGGTCTGCCTTGGCAGACACCACCACAACATTGCACAATGCAATGCTGCATGCACCTGGGACCAGAAACATGAAATTCACGCCAAGCATGTTGGAGATAGCCTCTTCATCCACAGCGATGGATGCCTCCTATGCTGCCGATGGCAGAGAACTGGTGGTTGCAATGAATCACACTGTCCCCTCCACATTTGCTCTGGCTGTGGATCTAACTCCCACAACACACACCTCTGCCCTAGAGCTCAGAAACAGTCCAGTGACAACACCATACAAATCAAATGAATGGCACCTGGTGCTTGAGAGGGCAGGCCTAATGCCCCATTTCCATAACATACCAACAGGACTCTGCGAAGGCTTTGTCGTAGACTTCCCCCCAATATCCCGTACACAGACCCTGCCTAATAAAGAATCCGTTAATCTTTACATCGAGGAATTCAATAAGACCATAAGTAAAGAACTAGACAAAAGAAGATACATTGGCTCTTTTGCAGCCCCATCCCTTATCTCCCTTATCGGACCCTTCCAATCATCACCAATCTCAATTGTCCCTAAACCAGGATGCCCCAGTAAATATAGGCTCATTCAAAATTTTTCTTTCCCTCTATCACCATCCCCCGACTTCCCTTCCCCCTCCATCAACTCATTCATCACAGCGAGCAATTTTCCCACAACATGGGGAAAATTCTCCATTATCACCCTACTAATAACCAGACTACCCCCAGGATCCAAAGCAGCAACAAGAGATGTAGCTGAGGCATACAGAACCATTCCATTGTGACCATCCCAATGGCCAGCAGCCATCATCAGAGCCCCAGATGACAAATACTATATTGACAAATGCCTATCATTTGATGCCACCCCCTCAGCAGGCACCTATGGACAACTAGCTGATGTGGCAGCAGAGATTTTCAGATGGGAAGGTATAGGCCCATTAGACAAATGGGTCGACGATCACGTCTTTTTCCATGTAAGACATACTCACTTCACCCATTACAACCAGCTATGAACCTCATGGAATCATGACATCAACAAGGTAGGCGAGATCACACAAACCGGAAGCAGGCTCTGGTATGTGGGCAAAGAACACCCAAGCGGCAACATCAAAGAATTCAATGAAAATTGCTACTGCCCCATCAAGGATCTCTTCCAGGAATCTGCCAGAAACGAACATGACAACCTTTTCTCATACAACATTAACAACATAGACAGAACTTCAGAATGTCTAGGCATTCCTTGGGAAAAGTCCAAAGACCAATTATTCGCCCCTTCAATCATCTACATAGGCTTCATGTGGAACCTCACCTCCTGCACAGTATCACTTGCACTGGATAAAGTCAAGAAATATAGGAACACCATCAAAGAATAGCTTAGCCATCCTGCACATTCCCTGAAAGATGTAAAACAGCTTTATGGTAAACTACTACATGCGTCAGCAGTGCTACGTGAAGGAAAAGCCTACCTAACAGGACTCGAACGCATGCTCAGGGTCTGCACAGACAAACCTTTCATGCCCCACCACCCCATCAAATCCATAACTGATGACTTTATATGGTGGGATGACCAACTTTGTCTAAGCAGGGTCATTCTTTCCATCCTCCCCCCCCTTCCCTTCACAGACGTTCAAGCCTTCTCGGATGCCAGCTCTGGTGTGGGCATTGGCATTGGCATTGGCTCCAAATGGTGTGCATGGAGGCTCATCCCAGGATGGAGGAACTCCAATACCATGTCCTGAGACATTGGATGGGTTGAAGCAGTGGGGTTCAAGCTCCTTATCCATGCTGTCATCATGACACACCCAAACCTATCCCACCTCCTTGTCTATGGAGACAACACTGGAGTTGTTGAGGGTTGGTAGACTGGCTGGCACCACAACCCAGAAACCAACCTCGTTTTCAGACACATTCACTCCCTCCTCACTCAGACCAATAACCTCAGCACAATTCATACAAAGTATATCCCAAGCAATGACAACCCAGCAGATGGCCCATCAAGAGGTAAACATCTGCCATTCCATCTCCTCCTTCCGAGAATTCCCATTCCCTCTCCTCTTGTCTCCTTCATCGTCGACACCCTTGACCCCCTCACTCCAGCTGAATGGAACCACCCACCCCCACCCCCCATGCTCACTCAAAGCACCACCCACCCTCCCAGGCAACAAACCACCCAAGACGCCCTCAATTGATGGCAAGCCACCTCACAAGAAGAGGATGATCTGATCAGAGAAATCCTCATCTAGACAACAAGGCAAACCTCATTTCAATGCACCCATAGCCACACGCACCTCCTCGTCCTCCTCCAACACCCTCACAGACCCCACATCTCATCCCTACCCCCTCTCATTAATACCACACCCTTCATCCTTATGTCCACACTGTCTCACAAAAGACCATCTTTGCTTCTGGCTCCCCACCAATGCCATCTCAAGAGAAATAAGCGACAGCGAGAGATCCCCCCTACCCATCCCAGAATCCCACCTAGATCGAATCCTAGATGTGATTGCCACCTCATGGACAATAAAGACAAAAGAAACCTATGGTGCAGGGCTACTGACCTTCCATGTCCACTGTGACATTCACAACATCCCTGACCTTCAGAGAGCACCCATTTTCCAACCTCTGCTAACTGCTTTCATTGCAAGCTGCACAGGTGCATACTCTGGGTCAGCAATCTCCAACTACATTGCTGGCTTAAGAGCCTGGCACCTTCTCCATGGCATCTCATGGGCCATCAATGTAGACGAAATGTGCTCCATGGTAGAAGGAGCCACCAGACTAGCTCCTGCATCCTCTGCTCAACAGAAACAGCTACCCTTTGAAAGGAACACCCTCCTCAAATTCCTAACCTACCTAAACCTCTCAAGCCCACGAGATGCCGCCATCTTCACATGTCTGGTCACCACCTTCTACACAATATTGTGACTCAGAGAATTCACCATACCATCCCTTAACAAATTCCATTCACTACCTCACACATTCATTCAACGCAAACACCTCATGCCGGTACATGACCACAACAATACACCTATTCTATCATTCTTCATTCCAACCATGAAATGCTCATCCACTGGTGAAACAACCCAATGTGCAACCCTAAACCACCTCACCGATCCAGTCGCATGGCTCCAAAACCATTTCAACAT
>JBBPQP010000944.1:0-15119 GCA_038092555.1 Boletus subgraveolens
CCGGGATCTCGCAGACGTCCGGTCGCTGCTCTACAGGATGCAACGACCTGCCATTGCGCCACAGGTAAGCTGGCAGAGCCCTCCCCCACGTTCGGTAAACGATGTCCCTCATTAACGTCGTTTTCGCGTCACGAAAAAAAAAGTTCGTGTATCCACACGATTGGCAAGAGAAAGACCTCGTCCTTTTCTATAACCGAGGACTGTTGCATTCGGTCGTCGGTGCGCTGAAGCCTGACCAAGTCCGCGCGTTCCACCAATGTAACCTCGCTGCGTCCGATGTCCCCGCTGGACCAAACGAAGATGACGTCCTCAAATGGGCCTAGATCTGATGAATTCCTCCCCTTGCAAGCCGCATCGGGACACGCGTGGACCTGGTTCTTGATGGAAACCATTGATAATATATATAATTTGAATGACCTTTATAAGTGGATATTTGTAGGCTATGACAATTTTGATGAGAAGGAAACGATGGAAATGAGCTGCCTTTCCTAGTCATACACAGATCATGAATTGCATTTTGGGAGGGGGGAAATGCTGTCCGACCGTCAAAAACGTCAGTGCTAGTGCTGCTGCTGTGGGGCTACTCCATTGCAATTTTGTTCCACAACGATTTCCGATCCAATGCACACACGCACGCACACACTGCAACAGGTCGAACATGCGTCTTTTATATACACGTCTCGATTTCATGTGGGATTCGAATGGAAGATGCGTTCTTTTTTTGGAATTTCATTTGCTTTTCCGTCCTCCCCTCCCCTCCCCTTCCCAATGCTCGTTTTTTCGAACTTTGAGTTTCCCCCCGTGAATTTGAGATCGGGTTGCATGGAGTGTAGTGGGTCTTATTTCCGAGCTATAATGTCCAGAATAAGCTGTATTACAACATTCCAGGTATGCCAGACGATATCCAATGAAGAAAAAGTCGTGAGAGGCAATCGACTACCCGTCGACGTCCGTGATTAGATGTAGAGTAAGTACGTGAAGAAGCCTAGGAAACTCGATATCAAGGAGGATCACTAGAAAGAAAGATAAAGTCAAGACCTGGAAAAAAAAATTACTATGCACACAGAAGGGAAAACACGACGGAGAAATACTAGCCAAACAACATATGCAAGAAGCCATCCACAAGAAAGAGATTTCACAATCATATGGAATGACAACGCGAGACAGATAAACACGGACGAGTCGCACATAACGGAAAGGAAGGGGAAATTCGACAACATTGAAGATGATCAACATATTCAAAAATAGTTAATTATCTATTCCGGGTGATGTCGGTCAGGCTGAGGGACCACCGTACCTTCAGCCTGGTCACGGAACAGACACGGCAGAGGGGGGTGGCGACGACGCTACGGATGGTATATCGGTCGAGCGTTCACCAACCTCTTCCGCTGGGGAAGTGTCGGGTTCTGGGCTGGTTCCTGAGACTTCAGACTTTGCTTGAACATCCCCTTCGTTTACCTCTTCCTCGTCACGAGCACTGCTAGTGACATTCTCGTTTGCGACTTCGCCGTTCATTTGATCAGCCCGTCCAGCTTCTCGAACGGCATATGCCGAGTCTCGGAACGACTGTTTACCGAGATCACGGGAGAAGCTGTACAGGGAACGGATGTCGTGGCCTCGCGCTTCGATATCCGTTTCAGGCTCGGGTTCACCGTCGCTTTCGTCAATGGCAGTGCGGAGAGAGGAGACAGCAATGTTAGTATTGTGCATGAATCCGACGACCGCTGGAGTGTGGTATGTTGGGGTAAGCGAGGTAAGAGGGGGCATTGAGTATGTCCGGGGTAGAGGGGGAGGGAGGCTACGCCCTGGAATTCGCGATGCGGCTAAGCGAGCCGCTGGGATAGGTGGCGTCGATGCAGCAGATTTAATTTTCCGGAGCGGCCGGGTGGCACGACGTGTGCTGCTACTCTTGGAGGACGAGCGTTGGGGAGCCGATAAACTTTCTTCGGCAGTGGGCTCCTCGCCAGCAGGACCCGTAGTCGAGTCCACGGACGTCTGAGAAGAGTTGTCACCTTTGTGTACGCGCAAGTGCTGGAGGAGGTTATCATTGCGGTTAAAACGTTTATCACACGATGGGTGAGGACACTTGAAGGCTGATCAGGAACGATTAGTACCTGCCTTCGTTGAAGATAGGCGTGATAATACGATCGGACTTACGTTTCTCGTGTGTGTGGATGGATCTGATGTGCCTCTTTAAATGCTCACCACGGCTGAAGCATTTGCCACAGTCTTGCACTTTGCATACGTAGACTCTTCCCTTTTTACCCTCTACGCTCTCGCCTTCTGGTGCACCATCCCCTGCGGTTGGCACGCGTCGCCCACGACTCTTCTTGGTCAGGTTCGGAACGGGTACAGGCGGTGCGGTACGTATGCGTGGACCACGGCGCTCGGCGGTGAACGAGCTGGACGAGGCGTCCAAGAAAGTATATTCTCCGGTGGGCGGAGATATGCGAGGGACGATGGGTGAAACCTCCACCATGGGAGGTTGTTCGGCTTCGTCGAGGACGGTCATGGAGGACGACGCGGGTAACAAAGGAGAAAGCTCCATCCTAGGAATCTTGGACGACTGATGTGTGGAATCTTGATCAGGCTCTTCGTCGGTCTCTTCGTCCACCGCTCGCGCGTCAAATGTTCGTTTAAGGGTTGCCAGACCCTTGTGCTGTGATCGTTGTTCATCCTCTGTATCGTCTTCCCTCCCATATTTTCCCCAGCGCACGGTCGGACGGCCAGTGGTCTGGGACCGCGTAATTCTTCTGGAACTGGATGTAGAGTCGGGGGATGAAGCGCATTGTTCAACCTAGAAAGGGGGACGAGCCGGTGAGCCGAGGGTTCGGCATTATTCTGGTCAGGGACTAAGTTGGATAAAGGGCAAAACTTTGCTGACCGTTTTCTGTGGTGTATTGAGGTCGACAAGGGTTGGTTCTTCGACGAGAGTGCTTTGCGGGACGCCATTTGCGGGTTTTTCCATTTCTTGAGGACCTTCCATTGTTTTTACGCTGCCTGATGGGAGAATCAAAACCAGACACTTTGCGAAGGCCGCAAAAGCATACCTGGCGGAGGGAGACGAGAAAGAACTGGGCGCAAGAGAGCTGGACGCTGCGTAGAACGACAAGAACAAGTTTTTAGGGCACAAACGAGGGGCTGGGACGGAACTGGGAACGATGTGTTGATTGTCGGAGCCCCTGTCCAAGGCGGACGGACAGGGAAAAAAACGAGATCAAAAGACCACGTGTCCACGAGTCCACGGCGGGGTCCACAGTATTACTCAGCAGGTCCATGGACCACCGTGCCGATGTCGGCAACTCAACTCAAACTCGCGCTCCATCCTGCCCTCTCTTATACCGTGAGGAAATTTGTACAGATCTACCATGATAAGAATCCTCAGTCCTCCTGCAGCACTCGTTTTGGCACAGTATAATTTGAGCGACCCCCACTTCGGTCAGCCCGACCCGCACTGGTCGCTATCTTTACCGTCCCTGCAGCTTTTGGACCCATCTTCCTGCGGCATTCGCACCGAACACGTCGTGAATTGGTTTAATGGTATACCAGACCGGTACTTGCTCTTTCTTTCTTCGGTCCATACCCCCATTCTCGTACCACTCTCATCCTGCGCAATACTCCACTGCGTCGCATCCAGCCCGATCCGACGGCACGCCACGACCCTTTCGAATCTCACTCTCCCGGAGAAAGCCTCATTCACCTTTCATTTCAGGCATCATACTCGGATTCCTCCTCATAAGAACCTTTGTTTTGCAGCTAGCCCACCTCTGACCGCGTTGGCATTCCTCTAATGCAGACCACACTTCCTCTCCACGACCGCGAGTAACGGCGCACAACGACGTACAACACGAGGCGCTGCTCGCTATCAGTGGGATTAGTATTCGGGTCCGTTGTCACCCATATCTCCATCGGGTTGGGATGTTGTGATTGTGCCACACTCTCAAATTAAGTAAGGAAACAGGCCTGGAATCCTCTGCGAAAAAAGACAGTCTAACCTCGGGTCGGAATGCGCAGTCGGGGCGCAAAGGTATGTTTACGACTCACGAGATACTGATGCACTCCCGTAGATCCGCGGTAGGTTCTCCATAAGGTATGTCAGTGTTCTCATGGACGGGCAATTATTAACCCCGGTGGAACACTCTTGGCTGACATTTCCGCAGGGACTACACGCGATTATGCATTCGCCGTTCCTCCTGCCTCTTACGATCGTTCCAATTTCCCTGGCACCATGATAAGGCTATCTTCGGATCCCTGAGAGGACTAGACTCGAGAGTGTTCGCCAAGGTTTTACTATATGATCAATTATGGCACATCCCTGGTGCCTTTTAAATCGAATGACACCTTTCCAAGTCTCCAATGGCGTGTTCTAGTGCCTTGACAGCCCGATTCCCCACGCGATCCTTCCTGATCTTCCTTATCACGACACTTTCGTTGTATAGCGATGTGTCTTCAGCTAGTTTATGTAGCTAATCCACAAGGTAACCCGAGTACTCCAATCGGTCATTTTGTAAAACCCGAACGTTTGATTGTGTATTTTTCGAGACTGTCATATTGGTAAGTTCAGGTAGTTTAATTAGGTCTCATACGCGAGGGTGCTTCGCTGAGCTCATCGACAAGGTTTGGCTGTTTTCGGTGATCGGACTACTCCACACCGCCCGGCAATTTGCTTTGAGGCGAGCGCAGAAACGTGCACAGGAGTTGCCTATTGACCAAGTATTCTTCCTCTAGCCAGGGTTGGGATCCTCACACCCTTCGATCAGTCACACCTCGAGGTGGACCCATGTTTGCCACATGCATGCAGTAGTGCCGAATTTGCATTCATTCTCGTCCTGATGTGAAGCCGACTGGTCCCAAAAAAATACAGCACCCACAGAATCCTGCCATTTCTGCCAGGCATCGGCGCTACGGATATGCTTCCAGCACCTCGCCATTGTCTTGATCGATGATTACATGCCCGTAAAAGGCATGTCACAACGCACAGGACGTGGAGCTTGAGCGGTATGAGTCAGATGAGCCTAGGATGAACGCCATTCATTCGGACCGAAACCGTGACAAGCTGGAGAGAGTGACTGGACGAGAGCCTGATGAAACAAGGTACTCCGCAGAGATCCGTACGGCGATGCACATTGCCTCTTTTGTTGGATTCCATTCATTCATTGTTCTCCATGGCATGCAGCTGATGGGGGGTTCTGCTTCCGGCGGTCACTTACGTCTAGTGGCTCGCTCCCGCGTTCGACGGCCGGACAGGCATCTGATTACGACTGGATGGATATTGATAGCATCGGGAATCACGAGGCAGAGGTGTCAAAGCGGGAGGCACGAACAACTGGAAGGACCCGCAGAAACACTAAATAGAAGGTTGAGCGGATTTATGAGATGATCGGTAATTCTTGAAGAACTTGAGAGCAGGGTCCCTTTGGCACTTACCGAGGGACATTAAATGAATTAAATCCCATCGATATGCGATGGACGGCGCGATACGAAGAATGAGTCAAAGTAGATAGATGGCTGCATCGCACATGAATAGAGACGCTATACACGGGTGACTCGTCTAGGCGATTCTAGACAGGAAGGAAAGGGTGACCGGGGGTATATCGAAGCCGTCGGGATGATTGGGGGAGGGATCACGGAGAAAACTACGGCATTACAAGGACAAGAAGCGTCAGAGCGACAGCCTTACTTCCAAGCCGAGAACTGAGGCGCGTGTTTGGATGCCCTCGAGGTTTTACGTCGCTCTCGCAGGTGGCTACGGGCCGAATGGAATGGACAGCTCATGGGTAGAATTTGCAATCGGGGTACAAGAACGAGGCAGCATGGAGCCGAACGGTGTAAAAGGGACGATGCGTAATACGAATTTGAAGGAGGTGAGCCGCAGAAGAAGGGGACGGCAAGAAAATCTATGGGAGCGGAAAAGAGCGAGGCGCAGGACGAGAATGAGCTAGCGGAGGAAGAGACGAGCGTGGGATTTGCAGAGTGGACGGATGGATATGGAAGAGTACATAATGAGAGGCGAATGATAACGTTGGCAGGCTTACTATCAAGATCAGTCAAGAGATCGGAGATGCAAGGTTGCAAACTTTAGATTTGCCGATGCCGGGGGATCCCATCTCGAACTGATTCAGACTGATTCGTTGTTTCGAGGCATGAATCGATGGGACGGAGAACGCCTCGTGCGATGATCACCGACATGGGCACAGTGATGGGAGTTGTGGCAGTACTTTGGCGTCTCGAAAGCACTTCGCACAGAGGATAACCCTTATGGGAAAGATACGCCGAGAGATCGTGGCCGTGAACTTGTCGAAGAAGAGTCAACAAGCACACACAGGCGAGTGAAATAACGCGCGGTAAGTACATTAAAACATCTTCTCCTCCGATTATCCCTCTCCCAGCTTCTCATCTGTCGGCGGTGCTTTGTCCTGTACCTCTGCACGGACCTCCCGCCTATCCTGCACCGCTCCCCAGTAGGCTGTCCTCATCCAGTCACTGCCGCTCACTGGACCCTTCTTAACAGCAACGTTTCATACCCGGGACCGACTCTGTCCCCACATTTAACGACCCTTGACGACCCCAAGCACGATCCCCGCTTGAACACCAAGACCCCACCCACCGACCGATTGACGCCCTAACGAGACTTGCGCTTGCAAACCCGATCGCGTCGAGCAACCGCTGTCAGACACTGCGGCGCCTCCCCGTCTTTCCCGTTCGCTCCCAATTACAATTACTCCACAGCCACTTCGATCACGTCCCCAGTACCTGAACAGGCGACCATTGCCTGGTGCGCGTCGGTTCTTGTCCTTGGTATGACCAACAATTTCCAACAATATCAATTGCATATTTCCATAGAACGCTCCGGCCGTTCCTCAGTCACATCTTGGCGTCAGATACGATTCACGAACTAATCTACGGTGCTTCACTTTCCTTAAAATGCAGACGGACTCCAACCGTTACTTTGCTTATTTCGCACCCTCCCTCCATCCACTTTCTTCATCAGAAACTCAGCCATCATTCCAGGCATCCGTAGGGACCGCCAGAATGACCGGCTCGCCATATCCTACCGCTCCGCAGTCGCACCCAAATCCGCTCCCAACTTTCAACCACGGCCATTTTTCTCCACCCGTTCATACTATTTCTTCCTATCGGGCTCATTCACACCACTCTCCCCTCCGTCAAGCAAGCCTGGGCTACAGCCCTTATCCATCAGACGTCTCTGCGGCGTCTGCTGAATCCCCCCTCTCGTCCTCGTCTGCCAACGAGAGCCCTCTCCCCGAACCTCCCATCGATAATATGGATTACGACATGGCAGCCCACGTCGCAACGGGGAATGACGACTACTACCCCTACACGATGTCAGAAGACATTTCGGTGGGCTATCCGTACAGCCATATCGGCACCCGTCCTCTTCCCCTTCCCACCTACACCCCGGACAGCCCAGAGTACTACAAGCAGCCAGTTTCGGCTCCGTTACCCTTGAATCTCTCGGTCGCTATGGATTACTCATGGTCACCTGAGGCGAAGAAATTTCAGCCGCTATATCCGCCGATACAGCAAATCCAGCGGCAAGAACATAGCCCCGCAAAGTATACCACCCAGCCACCCGTCGCGGTACCCGCGCATTCCGCCGCAAGAGCCACCTGTGGTAGCACGCAGCCTTTCGAGCAGGCAATTGACGAGCCCGATCTTGTCTATTCACAGCTTCCTTCCCGGCACTATACTAGTGCCCCCACACAATTAGCGCAGCAATTCTCGCCAGGGTATTCGCCTCGGCAGGGCATTAATGTTAAACAGGAAAATGACATCCCCTTCCCTGACTTGTACAGTCGGCCAGCTGACATTGCCGGCCCTAGTAATGGCTTTGGAACTTTCAGGGCTCTCTTGGACTCAGGTTCGCATATTCTCATTTCTGCAAAAATCCCAGGGGATGCTAACTACCCGACTCTCACAGCTCCCACCGACTCGTCGGCGGCTCTTGATCTGGCATTACAGTATAGCCAATCTCCAACCAATCAGGTCTCGATGAATGTACCGGTCCTGTCCGCCCCTGTTCCGCGACATTCAGCGTACTTTGGACCCTCGCTGGTCAATAATTGCGAGCGCACGTGCCAGGAACAGGAACAACAGCAAGAACGGCATGCATTGAGGGTACGGACCCAGGGTCTGCAGGAACAACGAACCGTTCGGCCGGCTGAGGTATCGCCTGTCATGGGGGTGGCGGAGTTACCCGATGGGGGCGACGAGGACGCTGAAGGAGAACCAGACGTGGAGCCCTTGAGCCTTCACGACGGCAGCACGACTAATGGACATAGTACGGCGGAAGTTTACGACTACACGGGAAAGTTCGTTGGAGGGTCGCTTTCAGGGACGAGTAGTGGTGAAGATGCGGAGGGGGTAGAAAAACTCAATGGCCATGACCTTGACTACGATTACAGGGCAGAGGAGGAGGATGACACTGGCGACGGCGACTTTGTGCCACGCAGCCGGACTACGTCAAAGAACACGCGGAGCTTACGTCCTCGATCCATAGCCGGCAGAAATCCGGTGCGGTATCATCCTTATGGCGCAGATGTCTCACCCTCTGCCGTCAAGGGTTCTCCCAGGTCACCTATCATCTCTACCTCTGAGATGTCACCCGCTTCTTCATCTGGACAACCGGGGAAGATGCGGAAGAACGCAAGGACGCTTCCTATTCCTGTTCCCGTTCCAAATCTCACGAAAAAGTCGAGGGGTCGACGAGTCCCGACTGTGAGCGGTACGAGTGTTGGACGTGGCCAAAGAGATGCGGCGCTGGGCGCTCGTATCTATCTCTGTGACGTCAGCGGATGCGGGAAATGCTTTGCCAGGGGAGAGCATCTTAAGAGACATGTCCGAAGCATTCACACCTATGAGAAACGTGCGTCGTGTATACACATCTTCACGTCATATTCTGCTAACCAATTCCTCTATAGCGCATAAATGCCCATATCCTGGGTGCGGTAAGGAATTCAGCCGACACGATAACCTGGGACAACATATGAAGGTTCATAAAGATTTTCCAAAAGTTATGGAACGCGTGAGGGGCGGAGAAGCATGAAGCATGAGAGCCCAAGGTACACGCAGCAAAGGTTTGTGCATGGGCGACAGTCCGAGGTCATATCACTCACCCTCGATGTGACGGCAGTCGGACTTTTGACAACTGTGGACAATACGCTTTCCTTTCTATCCCTGGTCTTCTTCTTATTCGTCTTATTTCCCAACATGTGGCGTTCATTCATCGTCGTTATTACTTCTCCACTTTGGACATTCTTCCACGCTCCGCGCTGTCTTCGAGGCAGTCACCATTCCATCTCCCCCTTCCTGTGCGCTTGGGATATACCCACAGGCCCTCGCTTCGACAGTTCTTGCTTTATGTTCGCCTGGATTCCGTGATCTTTCCATGCTACCATGCTTCCATCAACTCCTCGGTCTCAACATCGCCAGCGTCGCCACATCCATCAAGGCAACTTCCGGACGCGCATCCTCTTCTGCCTGGGATCGGTGACGCTCGCAATTAGGTCGCCCCCTTCCAACCATGCTCTTGCTGGCTTTACATGAAATTCCCGCACACCCTTCTATCTCTGCTTCACAATGACGGTCCTTCTCCTTCGCTTAACTGAGCACCGGTTGTAGATGCAAACGAATTTCCACGCCCTTCACGACCCTTTGCTGTATTTTAACACCGCTCATCAAGACGGTGGGGATTTTGTATCATTATTCTGCATCATCACATTCGGACGTTGCCTGACTCGTCATGTTGTTATTGTACCAATCGGTCAGAGTATGTAGCAATACGTTATGATTGTAAAGTTATGACACGGTCTCTTGTCTCAAGGTTTCTTTCTGGCTATTGTTTCTTCATTCTTATTAGGGACGGTTTGGCAGATTGGGTGAATGAAGAAACGAAAACGTTTTCTGACCGGAGCTAGCTAGCTGGCTATGTCTGACATTTTCATGTGATATCTCAAGATCTCGCCAGTGGCTCTAGAACAAACCTGGTGCGACACATTTCGGGCATGAACGGGGCGGCTCATGCCCGATCAAGTGGTGCTGACCATTCTGAACCTCATTTCGTGTGGTCCGGAAGTTGGGACTCAGCGAATATTTTGCCAACGGCTGGGCAGACGCAATGTCTCGGCGGAACTTGTCAGCACCGAAAAAGTACTGTATTACGATGCTACAGATGGAGATGTCGGAGGGACAAATATATATGGCAGCGATCAAGTAGCTGTGGGGAAGGAAATAACATGACGAGTCGGACGGCTGACGAATGATCGGGTGAGAGAAAAAAAAGGACATACTAGACAAAAGGGAACAAGCGATCGGGGTTATGCCAAGGATTTAAAGATAATAGATAGCGACGGGGATAGTAGCGTGATAATCCTGGGACGAGTGTGTCACAAGGGCATATTCACCGGAAACGACTACGGCAGGACTATGGATCATCTGTCATGATTGCAAAGAATTCCTGTTCGTTGATTTCTCCATCTTGGTCCAAGTCAAATTCGTCTATCATCGCTTGCCTAAGGAAAATGGAAGACCAGAGGTGAGCAAATATGGAACGCGAATGGAGAAATAATCGCATTTTTTGGGAAATAACGGTGAACAAAATTTGGAACGGCAAAAAGGAAAGACGGTCACACAGCACCGTGTACTGAAACAGGGTATTGGGCGCAGGTGCTGCGCTTAGGTAGGGTTTTGCGCCCTCAAGGTGGGAGAGAGGACGATCACACTCACAGCTCGTCATCCTCCAAGCGGTCGCCAATCTCCTTGGCCACTCTTCTGAGGTTCCGTAGACTAATCTTGCCCGTGTTATCGTCGTCGAATAATTGGAATGCACGACGGATCTCTTCCATTGGATCTCGTGCGAGGATCCGCTCGCTCACTGGAAATCCGAGGTGAGTAAACGATGCCAATAAGGACGAAAAAGGGAAACGCAGCGGAGGCCGTGAAGCCACAATCAAGGAATCTGACGACTGGCAGTAATGTCGCGTCGGGGCGCGTCCGTGCAATGTGGCAGTAACGGGGCTGAGGTGAGGCGAAGCAAAATGCGACTCAACTGATTTTTGCAAAATCCTCAAACTCCATGAGACCATGGCCGCTCTTGTCGTGGTCCCTGAGTATTTTGAGTACTTCTGCCTTTTTCATGTCGAAACCGAGAGCGCGCATCGCGACCTTGAGCTCGTGGTAGTCCAAGGAGCCATCCTTGTCTGTATCGAAGAGCTCAAAGGCCTCTTTTATCTCCTGTTTCTGTTCGTCTGAGAGTTCTGGACGCGCGTGTGCCCGTCGCTTTGCTTTCTGTGCTGAGGTAGAGTACATCACGGACGGTGTTGCAGACCTTGTGTACGGTGTACAAGAAACGTGGTCACGTGGTCCCACAGCAAACGCGTGTAGGACCCCGGACACTACCAATGTAACTCGGTGTCCGCCCTTGGTCCTTTACCATCAACGCGTTCAAGTCGAGCATCGTCAGCTCTGATGCCTGACTGCGACCGCTGTGACCGCTATTTTCGTTCCTGGCACTCGTACAACCAGCACATCTCAAACTCTTCCAATCACAACATCTGCGCTGACTGCGATAGGGACTTTGACTCTTACGAGGGTCTCAGACAACACTACATCCAGAGTCCAAGACACCATTTTTGTCGCCAATGCGACGACCTTTTTGAAGATCGCCAAACCCTCATCACCCACTGCTTCGACGCACACCACTACTGTGGCGAATGTGACCGGTTCTTCCAGAACGCCTTTGGCCTGCAAGAGCACGACCGTCAGTGCCACTTCTACTGCGTCGATTGTCGGCGTTTTTTCAGCTCTGAAAACAACCTGCGTGCGGTGAGTGCCTTTGTGGTTTATTCATTGTCTCGACAGCCGATTGACACGTGCATCAGCACCTGAGGTCGAGCGTGCATCGTCCAAAGAATGTACCGTGTGCATTCCAACACCGTGGTTGCACGCAATCGTTTGTCAGCAAACCGGCAATGATCCTTCACCTCGAGTCTGGGTCATGCGTGTCCGGTGCCGATCGCGACATGATCAACAGATGGGTCCGGCTGCATGATCGTAATAATGCTATCACCGTTCCGTCGCGCCTCCTTACTAACGGCGAGGGCAACACTCGGTATTCTGCCACAGAACGGTCGTGGAACGGTTATGCATGCGAGTGTGTGCTCTGCCACAACACTTTCGGGACGCTTGATGCCCTCAATCGCCATCTCGCAAGTCCAAGACACCAGGAAAGAATATACTACTGCCCGCTCTCGAGCTGTGTCACGAAGTTCAGCACACTCAGTGCCCTCTGCCAGCATGTCGAGAGCGAGAAGTGTGGCGTGTTAAGGTTCAGGGCTGCCCGTGAGGGAATGGATCGCTTGCTGAGGGACATGCACTTGCTGAGAATCCAAGGTGAGTGACGGGTGGTTTGTCTCTATCAAACATGGTACTGAGTATGAAAATCAAGGTTAGCTACGAGATCTTGAAAGTCCGTGACGGTTTCCCGATGGACCTATATCCAAAGCTTGTTGGTGTGGCGCCTATAGACTTGCCATACCCAGATGGCCGCCCATTCATAGTTTTGTGCCTCGTGCAAACGATATCAGCTTTGCTTATGTACTATAGCCATTCATTTTGTGTTGTCTCGTCGTGATGGTGAATTTCATTGATACCATGATCAGCACCTTGCAATCGCGAGTTGCCACCGTCTAACAAGGTTTGGAAAAAGTTATCACGCTTAGACCGACGGCGTTGGCTCGTTGACTTGACAGCGACCACTCAACGACGCCACATGAAGCTCAGTTCGTCCACCCAGCGATCGCTCCATCTATTCCATCTCCTCCTCTTCTTATGTCACGAGGTTGCCGCCAACACGGAAATTATCAACTTCTCGCCCTCTCGAGAGCAGACAGTTGATCTTCCCTTGGATGTCGTCGGAAATTGGTACGTCTTCTCACCTAATCACAGCTCGTTCAGGCGAGTAGAGGTTGGGAGGCCTCCCCCTCTCACGTTCCAATCCTGGTCAGGTCAAAGCTCCATCCGTCAGAGAATGAGCGGCGATGGACGCTTGAGCCTGCTGCGCTTCATACACCTCTCCATCAAGTGTGTGAACGGGACGACAAGGCCGTGGCATCTCACGCCCCATTCGTTTCATGCCCCCACGAGCTGTGGCTCTTCCTGGACCTAGACGATGAAATGTGGACCTCCTACTCCACATTCACTCTTCGCCTGTCCTGGCCTGCTTCCGTAAGTCCCTTGCCTCCACACGGGATTCGAATCAAAAAATCATCTTTTTCTTTCTTTCTGTTTGTTGCTCGAATGAAAATGCGTGTTCACGACCCACGGTAAAACGGACCTCGCCGCATCAAAAAAAAAAGACTCCCGCGGAGTTTATGATAGCGATGTACACCCCAGAGCAACTTCTCGACCGACTATCAGACCGAGACCTGATCTCGACCACGTCGATGGAGCGACACGCCCGTTCCTTGCCCCACACATCCTCGACGCTGCGACACGCCCCCACCACGCGCTCTAGATACGCACGTATCCGCGCCGTACACGCTGGCGTTCCCACTCCCGGCTCTCGATCACATCTGCCTCTCCCACTATCCATTCCACTCACGCCTCAGCCTCAACCTCAGGCTCGCCGCGTTCCCACTCCCACTCTCATTCCTGTTCGGCACCCAGACAGTACAGATGAGACACCGGCTAATTTAGCGGTCGACGATGAGCGGCAGGAAAATGGAAAGGCGAGCGTGCCGTTGATCGTGATCGTGGAACCGTTGTACTTCAGCGTGCTTCCGGCTACTTTACTACCCACCGTAGGTGTCCTCATCTCCATCGCGATCGCCGCAGCCCTGTCCGTTCCATACATCACCGCTTATTTCGAGCCGTTCGTACGGGAAGCGAGAGAGGATTTGAATACGAGGATGACACGAGCGAGCAAGGAACGGTGATACATCCTTTATTTTTCTCTTCTTCCGAACCTTGCGGTCAACATGCAGCTGATGCATGGCGGTGGTGGCTTGATCTCGCTCTCAAGAGATCAAGCAAACGTTCGTTCATGTTCATTCAAACTACCCAATACATCTTCAGCAGTATACTTGGATCAGGGTGTGGTGATATGTTATAAAACACAATGTATACTTGATTTGAATGAAACCCAATCAATCAATCACGGGAGGGCAACACATCCGATCTCATCGTTTTCTTGTCTGTCTGTCTGTCTCTTTTTGCACACCAATAGATCCCATGAGATCCACCATTCATTCGATCCGACATGTCCCTCCCCACCGGAAATCGCGGTCGCCTCAAGCAACGCTTTCAAGCTCCACTAAATGAATGGCTGCGAGCCAGGCGAGGATGATCTCCACTCGAGGGCCGTGAAGTGGGATGTTGATGTTCAACGGCTTCTTCTTGGTGTTGCCGGACGCCCTTTCCGCAGCCGCAGCCTGCGAAGCACGTTCTTTTTGTCTCGCCGCAACTGGGACGAGTAAGATCCGGGCACAGTCGAGTGCCTCGGCAAGGTCTACACGGGCCTGCTTGAACGTAAAGGGCGTGTCGCGACCGGGAGTAGTAGTTCTCCCTTGAGCGAAAGGAGAGGAAGACGTCGAAGCAAACGGGGTAGAGAACGAATCGGCGGTGTCACCGCCCGAGGAGGAGGAAGACATCACTTCGAGCACAGAACTCGATGGCGAACCGGGAGGTGCTTCTATCGCAAGTCTACCCCCCACGAACCCGGCACGCATCGCCGAGTGAGGCTGAATGCCGGTTTTCCAACCTGACGCGAGACGCTCGAGTACTTCGATAAACTCGGCTTGAGCCATCGACCTAGGGGGAAGGAAGACGGGGTACCCTTCGAGCGCATCGACGAGAATAGCTGTATGCGCAAACGTCGTCAAGAGCGTCGGTAATTCGGCGAGCATGAGCTGACAGATTAAAATGGTGAAATGGGACTCGACGAGCAGGGGATGGTAAGTGGTGAACATGGGTGAGAGACTGAACTCGGCTCCGGCGAGACCTGCTGTTCCCCCGCTCTGATTCCCGGGTCGTGTCATCTCTGAGAGTAAGAATGCTATCCCGACCTTCCGGGGAAGGTCAGCAGGCGCGTCCCCGCCGAT
>JBBPQP010000945.1:0-15058 GCA_038092555.1 Boletus subgraveolens
CGAGGATCATACCCGAGCCAGACGTCTGTGAACTGGGATATCGTCAGATTTCGAAGGTGTCTCGTGACGTTGATATCGGTGACAAACCTCGACCACCCACCATCCACTAGCCCCAAGTTTAGCTATTTGCTTGATGGTCCACCAACAAGCACTGCCCCACATGAACCTCTGGTTGTCCAGGCGTGGTTAGCGTCAGACCAGGCTGAGGACCATTAAAAGGTTGAAGGACTTACACGGAATGGATTAAACATAATCGCGAGAGTGAGGACGAGCCAAATCAAGGGCCACAACATTGGGGAACCAATTTGAGCCAAGGAGAACCAAAATGCGTAAGCGAGGGTGCACAAGAGGAAAGCAGGTAGCTTTCGCGCCTAATCAAAATCAAGTTGCGTGTGGTAGCCGTACAGCACATACTTCAAAGTATTCATGATGATCACGCTTTGATCTTAGGTTCAGTCCTGTGCAGATTGTTAGAGACTGGACTGACAATATTGAGAGTCACGCACTAAAGATAAAGACGTAGCTGATTTTTTCGTGCGCCCATACGAAGACATTGAGACCAATCAGCAGCGCCAGAAATATTGGTACGGCGAATATCGAGTAAATAAAAAGCAGGATATTCCATGATGGGAGTGTTTGCCGTGTGTACTCCTGGAGAGCTACCAATGAAGTTCAGAATGATATGACTGAACAATCTTGAAAGAGGTCCCTACATAGGTAGGAACCTGCAAAAATCGCAGGAACTGCTAGCCCCAGCCACCACCCGGAGCGGAACGTGCTAGAATGGTACGTCTTCACTGATGATCCGACTCGAAGGCGGCTCATTGCTTTCTTTTTGTTTCCATGTTCTGGATACGAGGCCCGCGTGTCAGTGGCGCGTAATTAAAACACATAAATCCCATCACGCTCGAGTGTGGAAGGAACATACCGAATCGCGCCGCAAAAAGGTGTTCCATTTCTTTGAGCATAGTGCTAACCATAGCACCAGAGCCAAAGGCGGAAGGCTCTACCTACAAGAATTCGATGCTGAGTGTTACAACATCATTCACCAGTGCGGCTGCATACTTTCTCCTTTATGTAGGCATCCGTGACAGAAATCTTGGTAATCTTCCCATATTTCCTCAATGCTTTGCGAAAGCCAGTAAGATTAAGAATCTTGATGCAAAACGCAAGGATATCATAGGCGTGGTCCAAGAATAGCACCGATGATAGTTCAAGGTCATTCGCGAACCCGACAGAGGAGATTTGAACGGATTCGAAGGTCAAAAACTATCAACATGTACCACGTGTAAAAGACGCTTACTCTGTAATTCCTTAAAATCTCGAGGCCGCTGTAAATACATGGCGCATATCAGCATCAAGCAAGGCATTCAACAGAAAACCAAATAGCCGCATTACGCGATACCCGTCTTTCAATGGACAATTTCAGAGCATTGTTCCAACGCACCGGTAATGCTCAACGACAGCATGTCGGAGTCGCCTTTTCGCGCATCGATACTCATAAGGGTCGAGGGGATGCTGTCTTCCACCAGGTGATAGGCTTCGAAAGCTATTCCAACGTTCGCTTAGCAACCTGGCAGAGTCGTTTAGCGTCGCAGAGGATGTGGTACTACGGTTCGTTTTGGCTGCGCCACTTGCTACGCCATTTCTCCAGGATCCAGGATGGTTGACATTCGGACGCCGGCGTTCAGGTGCCTGCATGTCTAAGTTGGATATATCAACGAAACCGCGATGCCCCAATTGTGAGTCGAAGTCAGAGCACTTTCAAAAAAAAAATTACCACCACGCCCCGTGTCTCGGGTCCACTGGATCAATGACGAAAGTGCACGTGAGATAGAAAGATATGCTTTCTTGGCCCAGCTCTGAGCCTTCGAGGGCGCGTCCGATTCCTAACGGGGTCACAGTTTAGTGGCATATACGTCAATCCACAATAAAGAGTACCAACATAGAACATTTCCCGGTGTATTCCAAGTTCGTCGAGTTGTTTTCTAAGCATTTTGGCACGTTCGTGCATCTCTTTTGCTCTCTCTATATAAAATGTCTCTACTTTGTCTAGCTCAGCATCAAGCATGCCGAAAAATTCGGCATGGATGGCGGGCAGGTTGGAAAGCACTGTATGCAAGGTCACAGGTGTGGGAGATCCTGTTAAAACCAGGGTCAATGTATGGTTAGACCCTAACGGACAGGAGAAAGTCCGAGAAACAGATACCTGAACCCCTGAAAAGGGGGGGGACTAGGGAAGAATGGCGGCGGGTTCTTGGGAGTAACAGCGCTTGTGGATATGATGCATTTGAATCTCTTCCACTCACACGAAGTGGAGGACTGGCAGAGGTCAAGCTGGGGGAAGAGACTGATATATTCTGTGAGCTCTCGAGTGCGATCGTTGTCAGTGTATCCATGGCTTACTTTCCAGGTGACTCGCTCTCTGCCTTATAGAAGAAGCTGGCCCGTGGCCACTCGAGTCCATGATACCATTCGTTGTAGGGTCAGTTCCCGAAGCCCATACGCCTGCGATGTGGGCTGATGCTGTAGCCCCTTGATTGAAGTGTTCTGTCATTATTGAGAATGAATGCATCTCATGTTCAGGGAGAGAATCGGTGTTCGAATGTGTTCTCACCTTCGGATTCATCATATGTCTCCTCATTGTCTGGAGATAACTGGAAGATCCGATCGATCTCCGTACCCCCAAAGGAACTCCAAGTATCGACTTGCCGCGGAGCCATTGCTTGAATAACTCTTAACTTTACTTTAAGCCTGTGATAGTCTCTGTTGAACAGGAAGCAATCATATGTTTCCCAAGGCATGGAAATCATGTCAGGGCACAGACATTCAAACAAGAAGATAGTAAAGCTCATTACATGTAAGCTTTTTTCCACTCAGAGGTCTATGGAAAGCAATTCAGTACGATGAATATGCAGGGATGCGGCCGGGAGACACTCGCCTGAGTATCTTGGAAGTATCTGCGGTGAAGCGGACAAGCAGGCATTTGGTTGGGAATAGACGATACAGTGAAGAAGACTGCTGCTCACCGTGAAAACTTCATGTCTCAGTGCACTGTGAATCTATGCACATCAAGTAGTCAGATGGGTGGTTGGTACTCACTAGAACCAACAATACCTTCGAATATAACTAAGAGCCGATCGCTGAAGTGGGGTATGCCACAGTAAGGGAGCGGGACGGATCGGAATATTTATGCATCCTGGATACTAACTAGTCACGCCCCAAGAAACGGGGTAGACAGCGCAGTCAGTTCAGTCACTTTGAAACTTTTGAAACGATACGATCAAACAGGGGGGGGGGGCAAATACTTACGCGTGAATAATGAAATGGGGAAACCTTCCCAACAAGGGCCACGAGAACCATAGGTGTCCTGTATAACATGAGTTGTTCACGCGGTATGCCACTTCCTGCCGAGGGTTCATAAGGGGTTAATCGGAGGTGCACAACGGACAGTGAAAGTTGAAAGGTCCCGAGGTTACACGAAAAAATAAATCAATAAGTTCCGCGGGAATAGCACAATACAGCGGGATAATGAGAACCGGACATAGGACACAATCATTCAGTAAATGAACGAGAGAACCAGTATTACACAGAAAGCGTGAATGACAAAAAACAAGCCAAGAAAATAGAAACAACGGAGACTGATAATGTAAAAATCCACTGTGGTACGCCGGTCAGCCTGAAAGGCAATATATTCGAATGCACACTGTGACAACGAATCTAAATAGACATTCATTCGTGTGGATAGCGTCACCACACAATCAGAACTGAGAAGTAGCAGGAGTGAATACGGTTTCTTGTACAGCCTGCCATAATATGGTCTAGCCAATGATCAATCACAGCTCGCACACCAGTTCAAAAACCTTGAGACCTGCTTCGTCCATTGCTCAAACACAACATCTTTGATTGGTGTGTACTGTTCAGTTCCTGAATATACATACATCCTTCCCAAACTAGAATACTTCCTCGAATTATCGAATGACTTGTTGCATTACAAAAAACGATCGCGCGGTTTCTTGCGGCTGGAGAGGTAGCCTGATCATTGGTGGTATAAGTACTCGTCGGAGTTTGAATGGACATGTGAGTGAGTAGGATAATATCT
The DNA here is from genome assembly GCA_038092555.1 of Boletus subgraveolens. Classification (NCBI taxonomy): domain Eukaryota; kingdom Fungi; phylum Basidiomycota; class Agaricomycetes; order Boletales; family Boletaceae; genus Boletus; species Boletus subgraveolens. Next base: position 4,103 of record JBBPQP010000945.1, read on the forward strand.
ACACTGATCTGCCAATTCTCCTACTAAATAACCTGACTACAGTCGACGAGATTGGCATGATAGTGTGGAATTTTCGTGCGTTGCGGGTGGGCTGAGTGTTAAACTCGATTGGTACTAGTTGCCGAGGGCACCGAGGCAATCCATGGGTTTTGGAATCCAACCACCTTGTTTCAAAAAAATCATGCGACCGTTGTTTCTAAAGTGAAATCCGATAATTGGAGAATGGATGTATCTACAGGAATTGAACAGTGTGAACTAATCAAACACGTGAGTTTGGGCAATGGACGAAACAAGTTTCAAGGCTTTTGAACTTCTAGCGATCTGTGATTAGCTAGACCATAACAGTGCTAGACCATTCACTCTGCTACCTCTCGGTTCTGGTTGTGCGGCGACATCATCCATCGAAACCCAACCCAAGGATGCGGCTGGAACAGGAATCATGCCGGCCAGTTCCGGCATGGGAACCAGTAAACACTGGTGGGAACCCGAAAGGGTCCTGGTAGCTCGGCTGCAATCCAGACTCCGCGGGATCATACCTCATCACAGCTCACTAATGCGGCTCTCGCTGATAAGAAGGGCCCCAAATGTGGATTTAGATTCGCTGTCATGTATATTCGAATTTATTGCCTCTCAAGATCTCATGCCCGAGGCCGACGTCATTGTTTCTAGTTTCTTGGCTTGCTAAGCTAGTGATTTGCCTTTTCGAGCTTTGTCATTCACGTGGCTCTCTTGTAACTGTATTACATAGTACCAGTATGGTCATCTCACTTGTCTAACAATTGATTGTGTCCCGTCCTATTCTCGTACCTCCCTGTATCGTGCTGCTCACGCGATTTGTTTGGTTGATTTTTTGTGTAACCTCAGGGACCCGTATACCAATAGGGATTGACCCAATCGATCGAGGGCAGGATGGATGGATTTGTCTGGCTAACTACGCTTATTAGATAAGCTCAGATGATAAGCTCAATAACGGAAAGAAAGGAAAAGTAACCAACCAACTAAAGTAACGAATGAGAATGTTCAGGCCAAAAAGAATGATGAATGATTAGTACGAGAAGGAAAATACATACGTATACGAAGACGCCGACAATACTTACATTCCCTTAGTTCCCTAGACCTCGCAGCTTGAGTCACGTGGTCATGCTCTACCTCGTTGCCGCGACTCCTGACCCGTTGCGTCCACATCCTTCATCATGAGCTTTCAAGATATCGAGACTGGCCAATCTCGTCCAGCTCAGCCGAGCAGCATTTCTTCCCAGTCGCGAGACGACACCACCTTTCTGTCCTTACAGTCCTCGTTGTCACTTCAGGTGTTCAAGATCAACAGCAATGTTCAGGGAATTTTGAAATTGGTGGATCAGCTTGGCACTACGAAGGACTCTCCTTCCCTTCGTAAACAACTGTACGTCAATCTTGAATTGTCTGTCGAGGTATTCTCAATAATTATGCGGTAGCCATGACCTCACGGAAACGACGAGAGCTATGGCTAAACGTGGGTCGGAGGACTTGAAGAAGCTTTCCGCTATACCGGCCGCGAGCGTAAGTCAATGTATGATGATTAATTCCTGCATTTAGACTTGGTTCACCCTTCAGTCCCATCAGAAGACCTCACTACAGAAGACCTCACACGATCTTCAATTGTCCCTCGTGGCATTCCAGCGAGCACAGCAGTTCAGCGCAGAGAGACAGCGAACGGTAGTTGAGGGCGTGAGGCTTGCGGTAGAAGATGATCGCTCTCATCATTCGTAAGAGCTTTTGCGCGGGTTGTATTGTCTGTCTAAGTTGGTCAAGTGAAACCTCCCCCACCCCACAGCAGCAACAGGCACAGTTACTTCAATCCCAGTTGTCCCCCCATGAACTTGCTTACCAAGAATCATTGATTCGAGAACGAGAAGTCGAGATTCAAGAAATTGAGACAGGTATCCACGAGTTGTCCGAAATATTCCGTGACCTTGGTACACTGGTGAATCAACAGGGTGGCATGCTTGGTGCGTCTGCCCGCTGCATCTCTATTTGACTCGCCTGAAAACTGTGTTGAAATTATAGATAACATCGAGTCGAATATCTATTCGATAGCCTCGGACACTCGGGGTGCCGCCGAGGAGCTTTCTACTGCCTCAGAGCATCAGCGAAAGGCTGGTCGTCGTGCTGCGTGTCTGATGCTCATTATCGTGTTCGTAGTGGCCATTGTGCTTATGGCAGTGAGTCATCGCGGATTTGTACCTTTTGTCGAGTTATTGAATGTATCTGTTTATCCCCAGGTTTTGTTGCCATAGAAAGTACTAGTGGTAGTTTACACCCTGTGAGATATAACTTAGGACCTGTATGGTGAAGTCATCGCCTTTCATATTCTGCTGGGGCATGGTAACGGACATCGTTGGATTTATAGTTTTCTTTATTTCTAAATTCCTATTTCATCTATTTCCACGGTACGGCCTCGGACAACTAAATTTCCACCCAATCGGTTCTTGAAGCGACTGGAGCAGTGTTTCATAGAAGAACCATGGCGGGTATAACACTTGCCACGACCGTCAGGCCTTCAAGCTTCAGGCACGGCTTGATGGTGACATATAAAATGTTGTCGGAGTTATCGGCATCACATGGATCTGCTACTTCTTCCAAGTTCCAATGGTGACGTGGATGGCAGCCCACCCCCGCGTTGGGGAGCACCACCCACTGGCATTTTCAATGCTATAGTACCATTCACGGTTTTGTGGTTTCCCACAGGCGCACACGTGGCTCTTCAAACCTGGCGGGGAATATCTGTCCGAGTCACACACGATGTCATGTACCATGGCTTTCAAGGGCTTTCCATGGCTACGGGCTCGCCACTACGGGACCCATGAAACATGGATGACGGAACGTAGTTACCAGCATCACGTGAACTTACCCAATGTACACCCCCGCGGGGAAGAACGTGGGAAGTGCCAATTCACTAGTAAGTATGTTCATGGCTATGTTGACGCCATCATTTCATGATCAAATTCGTGGCTTTCAATGGGCGCGCCCATGACTCTTCAGATACCGTCCGGGAACGTTGGCACTGGTGCCTCACGTTAGCCATACCACTTACGTTCCGTGGCGTGTTCTTATGGTTAGACCATGCCGCAGTCACGCATAGCCAGTATTACCTTAATCATTGGCGGTTGGGCCTGCGGTTGTAGCGCGCCATCTGCGGTATTGCATTTCCGTCATATACGTCAGACTGTACTCATCCACACAGGAATCCCTTCGCTCTTTCGTCGCCCATGTCTGAATCCTCGTCCAACAGGCAGGCCATCCATCAGGATGTGATCGACACGTTCGTACACCCCGAAGTCCTTTACTAAGTCAAGTTTAACATCTCTTCAAAATATTTAGGCGTGACACAGTCGTACGTCGCACGACTGCGGTTCTTACTCGGAACTGAAACTTCAAAGATGGTGGCTATTTCTGGATTCACAGTGCTCGTTTGGGATCACATCGTAACATTTGACAATGAAGTGGGTGGTCTGGGAAAGGTTCTGTGTTTTCATTTCTCAGAGTAGCCGTGTTCCTACAGGTCGAACTCATTTGGAAACGTGACAAGGGACTTCGTGAGCAGACATCAACTCTCTGAATCTACCATTGATATTGTCCATGCAGTGGCATACCTGTTCTTAATTGTGAGTGGGGAACGGAGTATAATACGTTGGGCATCTCAGTGGCGAAGTAGAACAGGTATCTCACACCACTTGGTTTCATTGTGAATCTCGTCGGTGAGATGTGCCTATACGTAATACTGGACATAACTGAGGAACCGGTTCAGCTTTCACACTTCCCAGCTGGGCAACAGAAGTAGGTCTGCGGCTCTCTTCACGACAACACAGTTACTTATCGGCCCGATTGTTGTAGACGTTCGGCCCTCTGCTATTTCTTTCGATTTGCAACTTATCACGCACATAGCTGTCAACATTTCGTGCGATATGAAGGGGCCATGACTGTTATCGGCACGCAAATAGCTGGGTTCATAATGTTTCTCCGGTGAGGTTGTTACTAAGGTGCACTTTACTGCTTTCTTACACCTTGCCGCTGATTCTTGAAGAGTTCGCGCTATATACAATGGAAGGAAAACAGTGGTTTGGAGTATCATGGTGTTATTCCTCATATGGCTTGGAGTAAATGCTTGGCTGCTCGCAAACGGAGAAGGTCCGCCGTTCTCGCTATTCCTTGACCATGCTCTGATACGGCGGTCACAGCGGTCCAGCACGCACCAAGACTGCACTGTGTGTAGCTCTATCACTGTGTAGCGGTGGCGCAACTAATCACTATCCCAATGGATTGTCACACAGCATGCACGATGATCTTTAATACCTCCTTGTAAGTTCCCTTGATGGTCCCTTAGGAGATGCATTCCAAGCTGGTTCCGGACCAGAAATAGCAGTGCCTCAGCCTCTGCATGGCTACCCCTTCTGTATGACACGTGCATTTTTGCATTGACACTGTACAAGACAAAGTGCAGGTCAGGTCACATCGTCCAGACGGTGTTGGCTGACGGAATATTGTACTACAGGTGAAAACCGTTCCATTGTCTTGATATGTTTACCTGAAAGGCTGACGCGATAGCTGACTTCAAGCGTGATCTGTATGGTAAATGTTGTTCTTACAGTCATGATTGTGCGAGCGGGACCAGGTGTGAAGAATATCACGGCGCAGTGAGTGTATCCCCTTCTGAAGACTGGTGACAGCTTGAGTGTTATTTTACTTTCCCTATAGGCTTGAATTATTGTGAGTGCATAACAGATCATCTAACGACATTAGGGGTCGTGACTAGTTCATGTTTTTTTTCAGGCTCACGGTATGTTATCTCGTACATTTGTGCTAGATTCCTTCCCGACTCTGCTTCAGGTGGCAATGGTGTCGCGTATTACACTCAACTTGAGGAAGCAGTTATCAAAAAACATCATAGGCGCGATTTCTGACAGCCGGGCACCTTCGAAGCAACTCCGAACCATGCGCTCAGGATCTGAATCAGCCAGGGCTCCGTGGAGAACTCACTCAATGACAATCACATGGGCATCAACTATGCCTCGGCGGAACAGCATCACTCTTCGTGGGGAACCCGTCTCGTACCCTGAGCGCATACCGCTCGATACGATTTATTCCACGTCAGAGGCCTTGACTCCTGACGCGGCTAGTCTCGTCAGCGAGGAGGCACTCAGATTCAGTCGACCCCAAGACGTTGAGGTGGTGTAGCACTGGGTGGGACAAGACCGGGTGTCGATGTATCACTAGGATGTCATGTAGTATACATATTGCTGGGGCTGGCTAGATCGACCTTGACGAATGAATTTATTTCTTTGGCTAATTGTGCTGTGGTTCAAGGCTAGCGAGATCACGTGGATGTATGGTGGATATGTTTGCGGGAGCGTTCCAAATGGGTCCAAGTGCGGTGGTTTGGTGGGCACTTTGACTCGGGCTCGTCAGCGCAGGACGCGACCTCGAAGCATTCGCTTCCGTCTTTCCTTTGTCCACCCCAGCTTTAAAGTCCCTCCTCTCTCTCCCGCCTCGTTTTACATCCACAACCTCCAGTCTTGCTCCGTTTTGCCATGGCAATTCCCCCGTCACACGCTATCAGCCCAGGAAAGACCTCGGGTGTTTCAAAGTTGCTCAATGACTATGTCAGTCCCAATTGTTTTTACCACAGAACGCGTCGCTGACGCCTAACTTCCCAGCAACTCGGGGATTCCCTTGGCAAAGGCGCGTTCGGTCAGGTTTACCGTGAGTTCTCACCCCCACACGACGAACAGGGATAGATTGATCGTGAACGTAGGTGCTCTGAATTGGGCCACCGGTGAAACCGTCGCCGTCAAGGAAATCCAACTCAGTAACATACCCAAAGGCGAACTCGGGCAGATCATGGTACATCATCTCCTTCGAGTTGTGGCTTCTGCCCTGTTCCTCACCCTTCCTATAGTCGGAGATCGACTTGCTCAAGAATCTCAATGTATAGTGTCTTCTCGTACGTGTGCCTTTCCGTGGCTGATCAAATCCAGCATCCCAATATCGTCAAATACAAAGGATTTGTCAAGACACGAGAGTACTTGTACATCATCCTTGAGTATGTTTGCTATCTATCTATCTGCTCTTAATTAACTCCTTGGTAGATTCTGCGAAAATGGATCCTTGCACAACATATGCAAACGATTTGGAAAGTTCCCCGAGAATCTCGTTGCCGTTTACATTCGTCAAGTACTCGAGGGTCTTGTATACCTCCATGACCAGGGTGTCATTCATCGGGACATTAAGGGCGCGAATATATTAACGAATAAGGACGGATGTGTTAAGCTTGCAGATTTTGGAGTTGCCAGCTCTACCACAACTGGCGCAGTTAGCGACGATGCTGTTGTTGGCAGCCCGTACTGGAGTAGGTAATGCCTTTGTCTCATTCACCACGCGTTGACATCATGTTATTGCTAGTGGCACCAGAGGTCATTGAACAATCTGGCGCGACTACGGCCTCTGATATTTGGTACGTTAGGATGCTCAGGCGTGTCTCGTTCTCTCATGCTCTAACCCCAGGAGTGTTGGTTGTGTGGTAATTGAGCTTCTAGAAGGCAAACCCCCGTACCATTTCCTCGATCCTATGCCAGCACTTTTCAGGATTGTACAAGATGATTGTCCTCCAATACCAGAGGGTGCCTCTCCAATTGTGAAGGACTTTCTTCTCCACTGTTTCCAGAAGGACAGCAATTTACGAATATCAGCGAAGAAGCTTCTGAGACACCCATGGATGGTAGCAGCAAAGAAGCAAATGGATCTATCTGCCGGAAAGGATGGACGTCCGGGAAGTAACAACTCCCAAACGTCAGCTGGTACACAAAAGCGCCCTTCGAGTAATTATAACTACGATGAAGCTGTTCTTAAGGTGCAAGAGTGGAACGAGGCTTTGAAATGTAAATTTTCATCCATCTGCTGCGCAACCAGATAGTCTGATGGTATCTAGCCCCAACACGTCCGTCAAAGCACGGTGGTCGCGCCGGCTGTGGTGATGGCCCTCCTCCATCGCCTACACGTCCACTACATAATAAGGCTAGCGTCAACTTATTCCAACACTCTGTCTTGGGGCTGCAACAATCAATATCAGCCCCAATGGCTCTCAAACCACCACCGCCTGCTCCGGGCAAGCCATCGGCACCTGTTGGTCTGGTGGAGAGAATTCGGGAACCGATGGCATTCGTTCTTCAGCAACCCGAAGAGCAAACTGATAACTGGGACGACGATTTTGAGGATGGCCCGTCCTTCTCAAAGTTGCAAGGCATGTGACTCCTGTCTCTTTCTCACCCTAGCTCGTCAATTAAATGGTCCACACATAGGGTTGGAGAAGTCAGCCATGGAAGATGATAAACCAGAAGTCGACGATAACGCTCAGACAATACGGCCAAATCGTAGCCCAGCTGGTCCAGGCACGATCCCACTAGCGAGAGCCCCTGCAGCGGATATTGTTCCGATTGTGGAGGACTATTCAGACCTTGCATCGGAGGAAGATGACATCATCTTGCAGGAAAAGGTTGCAGATTTTAAGGTTAGTTCCAACTGTCTTTACCAGTCCACTCTCAGAGTGACATCTTGTCAACTATAGATGAAGAACTCTGTACGCCGTGGTCTATTCCATCCAGATGACATCAAAACCCTCGGCATCGCACCCGGTTCTCCCGGTCCAATGTCGGCTCCACTTCCTAGCCTTTCGCGCAAGCCCTCGCGTCCCTCACTGGGTCCTGCGGGCTCGAATGGTCCGCCACCTGGTTCACTTCGCTCGCATTCACGATCGTCCTCTTTTGTTGGCTCTGGCTCGAGTGGTTCTGGATCCTTCGGACGATCGGAAGCCAAGCGAGTCGCAAGTGCGCATGAATTCGACAAATATGCAGAAGAGGACGACGAGGATTATGATGACGTGTTTGGCAAAGTCAATGGCACCAGTGAGCTGGTTTTTTTTCGTCCTGTGGTACCCTCAGACTGACGGTCAAATCAGCCCTCGAACAGCCTATGCAAACCCTGCAGCTCAATACTCGACACTCCAACAAGTCCTGGGTACGTTCACTGAAATGGCCCTTGCTTCGTTTACCAAGGTTGTTAACTATGAATTAGCTGGGAGATGAGGATGACGAAGATGATCCTTTCGCCGAAGTATGACATTTCGTTGGACTGTGGCTTGTTTGACCTCACATCAAGTCCAGATCGACGAAGGTTTCGCAGAAGATGATCTAGAAACTAATTTACAGCGAGACAAACATGCTCGCCTATGCAGCATGGTGAATCAATTGATTGACGAGCTCACGCCATCGGCACCTGACTTCCAGCTTCGGGATGTTTGCGATCAGCTGGCAAGTGCTGGATTTATGCGAACAGTATACTCCTGTTGATCAACTAATCCACAGATTACCATCATGACGGAGAACCCGGAAATGTCATTCCAATTAGTCTCTTCCCATGGCATGCTAGCAATTCTGGAGGTGCTAGAAGGGAAATGTTCTCGGGATGTGTTGATGAAGCTGCTTCATATAATTAATCTGGTACGACATCTATACTAGGAGACCCATCCCAGCTGACCTGCGCATCGCAAGCTCGTCACAAGCGACCTTGGTGTGTTGGAGAGTTTTTGTCTCATTGGTGGAATTCCTGTGATGATGGGTAAATTCCACAACCAGCCTTTCGATGTCTCCAACTTACGATGGATAGGTTTTACTTCCAAGAAGTATCCCTCCGAATGCAGAACTGAGGCATCGAATTTTATCCGATTGCTTTGCCATACATCAGCACTGACCCTTCAAATGTTCATTTCGTGAGTACCTCTGGTCTTTCATAACCATTTATCTCACCGTATACAGATGCCGTGGACTCAAAGTCCTTGTCGACCTCCTTGATGAAGACTACACGGAGCAAAGCGAGCTTGTAGTGGACGCTCTCAATGGCATCGGGAGTGTCTTTGAGCTACAAAGCCCGACGACCAAAAACGATTTTTGCCGTATGTTTATCAGGGAAGGGCTCCTGGATCCTCTATCCTCAGCGCTGTTAAATGTGATGACCAACCAGAGCGAGACCGCTGTTGAGATGAAGCACAAGATCATCCAGGTCCTGTTGGTATTTTCGCAGGTGACACAGAGCGATATACATGTGCGAAATGCAATGGGAACAAGGAAGATCATCCGCCGTAAGTTCCAAACGTCTTGGTCCCATGGGAAGCTAAAATATGGTATATAGGGTTGATGCGCGCTTGCGAGTTACTCGAGGGAGACTGTCTGGTTCAGATGCTCAAAGCAGTGAAGCACCTTTCGATGAACGCAAATCTGCTCGAAGTACTCCAGAACGCCAATGCCATCGAGATTCTCATTAAGCTCTTGGATGAGGATCGAGCTGGTCCACATGGCACGGTGGGTCCATCTTCTGATGTGAGGGTCCCCTACCTATTTTGTCCCCCCAGGAAGTATCCAACCACATCTTCCAAACATGTTACAACCTCTGTCGATTGAACAAATCACGGCAAGAAGAAGCTGCTCAAGCAGGCATCATCCCGTGCCTCAAGCGCGTCATCGAAACCAGCTCACCTTTGAAACAATTTGCTCTTCCTATTCTCTGCGATCTTGCAAGCGCAGGAAAGAGTTGTCGGAACTTGCTTTGGCAACACAACGGTCTGGGCCTGTACTTGAAGCTCTTGGAAGACCCATACTTCCAAGTTAGCGCATTAGAAGCTATCTTGTCGTGGTCGGTTTGCTTCGTGTGTCACCTCGGCAATGATTGACCACTGTCGCAGGCTACAAGATGAGACTGCCAAGATTGAAGATCAACTCGTCAAATCGGAATCACTCGACGCTTTGCTCAAGTGCTTCGTCTCCGCAAAGGCCAACTCGTTCGAGAATCTGCTCGACCCACTTCTCAAGATCTGCCGCATCTCCAACCCATTCACCATTGGCCTCGCCAAAGCATCCTTCTTCAAACGGATCATCGACAAACTGTCGCACAGTCGCGCTGTCGTCCGACTCAACCTGTTGCGTATCCTGAGGACCGTCTGCGACGTACACCCGAACCGCGCGATATTGGTAGAGAGATACGGTTTGCACGAGATCGTGACCAAGTTGAGCAAGGAGGATGGTGCTGTCCTTGTTCGGGAGCTGGCGAGAGAAATCCTGCCTGCTCTTGCGCCCGCGCTGAAGCCAGCTCCTGGCAAGTCTGGGCTGAAAGGACCGGATACGCCCAAGAATAGCTCAATCATTGCTCCCAAGAAGGCGCGGAGGACTGCCTCTGAAACGTCGGCGTTACTTAGCTCGTCGGGTACTCCACTGGGGCCTGGTATTGGCGCCACGACACGGTTTGGGATCGAGCGGTCACACTCGTCGTCCCGACATCGACTCGGTGACATAGCATGGCAACCCGGAGGGGTCAGGGATCGTCGGTGAAGGATCAATATTGTATGTATATCTGACCATACTTGCTTTCCATTTCGCTCGTTATCGTCGTCGGCTTTGTCTATTTAACCATCTTCACAGTAGCGCAGCACTCTCATTTGCACATACAGTAGAGGTCTCTCACTAATTATCAATACCACGTAGCAAATTGAATACCGAATGAACGATGCAACGGGATATGTGTCTACTTGCGAGAGAAAGGAATCTGGAAACCCGAGACAAGAGCTCTCGCCTTGTTCTGGGCACCTTGGCCTTCGGCATTGGTGATGAAATGTATGTGCATGCCGTGAGTCTTTGGATACGCCTCTAGGTTGACCTCGATCTGAGGGAAGAGGCCGAGTGCCTCTGGGGGAAGACCAAATGAGACGACACCGGCGACGCCGCTTGGGGTTTGCATGTTGCTGGAGGAGGGGGGTAGAACGATGCCAGGGAACTCGCGCAAGCGAGGGAGGACAAACTCTGAGAGGGTGGCGATGAAGTTGTACAAGGCATGTGGACCAAATCACATGACCTAGGGGGCAATATTGTAGCCAAG
>JBBPQP010000946.1:0-15040 GCA_038092555.1 Boletus subgraveolens
GACCTGCCAGGCAAAAGAAGATTGTGAACAAGAGAGAGACACCCCCCCTCCCCCCGTCCCTTGAGAAACAGCCTTTGAACTGCGCGCGAGGTACGAACGGCAACCTTTCCAAAACCCATCATCCGCTGCAGATTTCTGGAAAAAAAATGGTAACTCGTGGCGGCATTATGACGCATCATCCAGATATCTATATATGTATAGACAAAACAACGCCCGTCAAGTTCTCCATGGAGGTAATACGCGACTGACTTGTTGCATGCGATTGACGTGCGACGATTGGTGAACCTTCGGACCCGCGCAAGGAACAGAAGCAGTAGATGGATGGGGAGGGTGGGGCCGCGAGAACGGAAAGGGAAAAGGAAGTGGAACGAACCCTGATTTAGACCGGGAACCAGAAGTCTGAGAATTCCGACACTGCATCAAGAACCTTGGGTCGCCCAGGAATGATAAATCGTTTCAACAGCATTGGAAGATAAAGTCTTCCCGGCTTGTCGCTCGCAGCGTCCTTCCCATCGCCCGATAGTTCCTACCGGACGCCCATGAGGAGACGCGTTCGGTTCTCGATCTTAACCGGTCTGATAAGAAAGCAAGTTCTCATCGCTGTCGATTTGACTTGGTGGCCGCGCCACGCGGACGTCAGCAGCCTTGGCAAAACTATACCATATTAACGTATTGTATCAAGGACAAGTGGCTCAGCAATCTATTCAGACGTCATTACGCATGTCAAACACGGTTGGAGATCGACCCCACGCACACCGACCCCCGGGAGTCGTGCAATCGCCATGAGCGCTTGAGCTCTGACGTCCTTCAACAAGGGCCAGAAAAAAATAGAAAAATAAATAAAACACAGATACCCTATGTAAAGACAGCAAATCTATTCAAACGTTCTTACGTGTTTTATATACGATGGGAGATCCGTTTTAGACGCACCCACACCGATTGTTAGGAGTTGTACAATCGGGCAATGACTCGGAGTTCGACGTCTTTCACTTTTTCCCCACGTTACATGGGCCCTTGTCATACCCTTGGGGAGAGGGGGGAGGAATACTTTAAAAAATTAGTTCGATGCGAAGTGTGAAGCTGTAACCGACCGTCTGGTTGACGACGGGTAGCCAGGCAACCGTAACGCGTGGTTGCTAAGAAATCGACGCCGAACGCTTGGTTGAACGAGCCAAAACGACCTGGCCATGGGCGCTTGATCTTTGAATGAGAGTATCCGGCCGCCCTTTGCACGAACCCACCTTATCCAAGTAGCGGCACTGGCGGGTATATCCCTGGATGCCGGACATCGGCCTCGTGCGATAGAGTTGGCCATCCTGGGAGATCTGAAGGACACAGGAGGCCTCGGGTTGGGAAAAACGAGGCCGCCAATTACGGATCCTGAGCACACCCTGCCAGTTAAGACACGATAGGTGGCCGGAGCTTCCAAAGGCTGGCTGTAATCTACCCTCACCCAACGTTACAAGTGGCCAGTGGCGTCGCTTATCTCCGGAGTCCATCCCCCTTCCCAAGGCCGGCCAGCATGGAGAGGAAAACACACTTTCTTTAGACCTGAGGTGGGTAAGTCTGATATATAGTACAAGGAGAACACGGCTACAACTAGGTACGTAAAATACATCGGACAAGAAACGTTCGCACGACTTTCTCATTCTCATTTACAGACTGTGTGCTGCTATATGTCGCATGATCGTCAATGAGGCGAGGATCTCTGTTCGGTGAGTGAGCGGGAACCCTGGTTGTCAGGCCAGCCACACCAACGTACCAGCCGCAAGCTGAGGATACGCCTCGTCAATCGTCAACATGCAGCCAGACGAACCATGATAGTCCGGTTCGCCAGCTACTTTGAGCGAATAAAAAGCGACAAGATATTGACTTTGATTCGTGCACTGTGCGCATGCGCCCAGTCAGTTCGGCAAGTGGGGCGTAATCGCTTGTAGGAAGGGGGAGACCCATACTTACGGTCCATTCGTGACCTTTAGTGGATCGCCAACTCCATCGGTATTCTTGTCCATCCGATCCAATAAATTTCCTCGTCATGCTGCTGTGTATACACCTAATATCAGCGGTGGAACCCTCGCCTCGGCGCGATCGGCGCTGACCTGCCTAATGGCGAAAGCTTCGCGAGGTATTGGCTCATGGCTATGGGAGCCCCTGAGCGGATAGTGATTGTCCCAAGTGAACTATTTGGGCCAAACGCGAGCGCGACCAACGGGTTCAACGGATCGTGCTCTTGCATCAGATTGTGAATCATGTACGCGGTGTGGGTCGGCTCTTGGGCCGTGCAGCGTAGACGCAAACGAAGACGGTCGTTCATGTCGACAAAATCGGACCCCGATAACCTCCCGGTTTTGTCTTCGAGAAGGTAGGGCATGCCATAGACGGTAGACATGATTGACAAGACGTCGGACGGGGCGAGGGTGCAATACCGCTCACAGAGGGTAGTGCGGTCTATATCTGCGTCTGAGCTGATAGTGTTAAACCATTTTCGGCAGATAGCACATGTAGGACGACGTGCCGTTCACTGGCAGGCATACTGTGCATGGAGTCGCGTTAAGCTGCCGATATAGCCATCGATGAAGTTAACCTTGGCGCAAATGGTTTCAAGACCATGCTGCGGCCGTCCATTCCAGTGCGCTGTAAATGACAGTGGCCAGCACTGGTGAAAGAGGGCATCGCCTCGCGCCAAAGAGTCGTAAACCCATCCGATGCGGCGTATCTGATGTTCGACAAATCAGCTTTCACGACAGCGATGACGTACGTCTGAATCGTTAAGCTATTTCAAGGTAAAATCCAAACGTTGGCCATGACAGTTGCGTCAACCAAGCTTGCAGGCACATGATTGCATGCATACATGATATCACAGTTCACGTTGAACACGAGGTAGAACAGACCCTTTGACTCGAACAAGCGGTCCGAAGGGAAAGGAAGGGTGCATCCCTGGATAGTGTCCTTCAAAAAAGGCTTCCGTATAATTAGATCAATGTGTGTCAAGTTGAAACGTTGACTGTTAAAGCAGACGGTAACAGCCGGATATTCATGACGCCAAGTGCACCGCTTGTTTGTGTGTCGTGCAATGTATCCAACAACATGTCAGTGAGAATCGCCATCGTAGTCAGCGGGATACGTCAACACGAGAGCCCCGCGGCTCCCAACACCATCTCATATGAAGGCGGACACTACGTTTGTCCGTTTCATCAAAACGAGGACGTCGAACATATCGATTGCGTACACATGAACCCACGGGTGTTGTGCGCACCTATAGAACGCAGGCACATTACCTTCTGCCATAAGATGCGTAAACAGAAGATCGTCACCGGCGGCTTTCACGAAAACACATGATCGGGATAGATGCCGAGTACCAGACAAGGGAGTTGTTACGCTTGCGGGGAAATTATCATCCCCTTCTGTTTGCTCGGTGAATCCGTGCACAAGACTAAGGCGTACAACATACCGAGGAACCCGCTAGCTGTCCCTGCGACGGGGCCTATCCCTCACCGCATTCATGTCCCATAACCTCCGATGCCTTTCTCGCTCCTTTTCTCGCTCATTTTCATCGTAGTCTCTCATCCGGGTACGGTGCTCCTCGCGGTCACGGGTAGGTGACTGGCTGCGACGGTTTCTCTCGTCATCGCGTCTTCCGCGGGTGGGAGACCGCGGTAGTGATCGATCTCGATAACGTGTCCGACCGTCTTGTTCGTCATGGACTACCCTACGGGCTTCCTTGCGAGCGCGTTTCTCTTCTTTACGCTCAGCTTTTCTGCGACGCCTCTGTTCTTTCTCTTGTCTACGCGCTGCATCATTGTCGGTGCTTGTAGCAGCAGCGTCAGCAGTCGTCGATGAGCCTGCTGCGGGTTGCGTAGCATTCGCTCCAGTTGGACCAAAGCCTCTGAAAACGCAAAAGATGTCGGTCTTGGTTGTGTGATATTTGCGGGTGCGACTTACAGTGCAATGGAAAGGGCTTCTGCCTCCGCCTCTTTTATCTTACGAATTTCTTCTTCTCTCTCTGCCTCGTTAGCATTCGTCTCCCTACTGTACCAGTGGACATCCTTGTTCTTTTGCCATCTTCCAGTTGGCGCATTGATACTGTGGCCGATGTAGTGCTGTAACGTCGATCAGCGTATTGCGAGGAAGGTATACGTGATTGTGTGTACTTCTCTATCCTTGTCTGCGGAAACGTCGGACCACTTGAACTCTGCTTGACCCCCTCGAGTTCCTCCACGAATGGGTTCAAACATTGTCAGCACTAGTACTGTGTGATAGTCACGGTTCACCAGGTCTTCTTTCAACTCCCGACTCTATCTCCGACCGCAACACTTGCCCTGATATCTAGATGGTGCCTGCAAGCCTCAAGGTGCCTCGCCGCCTTGCGTGCGTGATCCGCACTCCTGCGGGATGCCGACACCCCGCTCGTCGATTTGACACCGTTGGGAAGGTTGAGTAAGATTCGGGTGGCAGCCGCGTGGTGGTGTGGCGTGCGGCGTGGACGTGGACCTCTCTTTCCGCACTGAGCACAATCCTTGTCAGCATGCGCGCCTTCAGGAGGATCTCCGCCACATGCCATTTTCTTGGCTGCCAGAACGACGTGCTCTATATGATTGATGCGCCTGGTGGTCCCGATACACATTTGTTGCAACTTGCGGCGTGAGAGGCTCCGGCGTTTTCATCTTTAGCCAAGGGCCCGCTCAATCACCTTACCAGGTTCTGTTCGAGCACACCGAGGTTGTGCGTTCAGCTCGTCTGCGAAATTGAATGGCGGACTTAGTACTAGTAGGATGATCCTGGAAGTAACGCTCTCGGTTACTAGGCTCTCTATGACTAGCGCTCGTCTCGTCGTTGGGCAGCGTCGAGGAAACATCTTATCGGTGGTCATAGCGAGGCAGATTCGTCCAAGTTGCAAAACATGCTTGAGCAGTGCCGCTTTTCGAATCGAATTATTATTTTTTCTAATTTCAGAGAACTCCGGCTAGCAACACTCCTTGCACTCTTCCCCCCATGACCCTCCCTAGCGCTGCGTCTGTACTCCATCCGAACCCCAGAAACAGCTTACCTGTGAATCAGACATCCTGCGCCGAAGAATGGTCCAGCAGAAACGGCAAACGCGAGCCTTTCAATTGTTTGACCTCGAGCACTATCGCACTTCTAGCCGACTCATCCACTAGCCCGGATTATTTCCTAGCCACTCTAACATTCTCCCGTAACCTCGACGGGCACTAGAACGCCCCAAAGATGCGCCTGACCGTTAATATAACCGTCACACTTCCTTGCAACATGGGGCACAGCTCTTGCCTCCACCCAATCGCCGGTAGTAACGGTGCAGCGTCATCACACTAGACAAGACAAAGGGACAGGTGCGTGCAGCATCTGCATTGCCCTAGCATTGACCCGATGATTGTCACCGGGGCAGCAAACTTGGGCCCATTATCTGGGAGCCGGCAGGTCACTTGCCAATTGGTGGATTCGATCAAGCAGTGCCGAGTTAACCCCTTATCCGAGGACAAACAAACCACGCCACGTTGACATTTCCCCGAATTTTCCGAATCTCCCGAGCGAGAGACCGCAATGAGACGACGTTCCTGCCGCCCCAACTCACTGTTTTGAAGGCATTATGAAAGATCAATTCCACTACGAGCACCCCTGCCGCGTCGACGATGCATTGTTTTCATGTACCGTATTCAATGGTATTTTTTTCAATATCACGCGCGTTTGTTTTGTTAATTCTTACGTGGGCGCACGGGCCCGCGTGGCAAACGAAACGGGGTTTGGCTGCAAGTGGAAATCGCCGAACAGAGCCCAAGTTGGTGTGCTCCTCAACCTTCCCTTTTATCTGTCGCGCAACCTCCATCGCAACATTCCCCTTTTCCTCGTTCCCCTTCGCGATGAGCAAAAAGACACCTAAAAACAATGAACCAGAGACGAATTATGCAGAACGCGATATCGTTTTAGCTAAAGTGCGCGGGTATCCTCCATGGCCTGGCATGGTATGTCGCGTCTTCTTCTTACCTTTATGAGCCCTTGTTTATCGTTTTCACTTCTATAGGTCGTAAACCCCGACAACGTTCCACCCACCGTTGCCAAGGAGCGCCCTACCGGCAAGAAGACGATATTCCACTGTGTCAGGTTTTTCCCCGCAGGAGACTTGTGCGTCTCCATCATCCTTGTTTATTGCCGGGATGATTGAGATTGTTTCCACACAGTGCATGGCTTGTATCAAAGGATATATCGAGATTGAAGGAGCACGAAATCCGTGCATACATCAGCGAGCCACACAAGAAAAATGCGGACCTTCTGGCTGGGTATAGGATCGCTCTTGACCCCGAAAAGTGGGAGAAGGAACGGGAGAGCTTGGAGATGGCTGCCGCGGAACAAGAAGACAACGCACGAGTCGACCAACTCGAGACCGAGAATGAGGACGAGGAGACGAAGAAACCTATCAAGTCAAAGAAGCGTAAGCGGGACGCTGAGGCAGCTTCTGCGAAGCCCAAGAGCAAGCCAAAACCGAAAACAGACAAAAAGCCGGCTACAGGGAAGTCGAAGAAAAACGGAGCCAAGTCTAAGGAGATGATCGAGTCCGAGGATGAGGGTGACCAGGAAGCAGAGGCTGAAGCAGAGGACGAAGATGCTGGGACAAGCGTTAAAGCCGCTCCACCACCTTCCAAGAAGCCGAAACGGGAGAAAGATGAAGAAGTCGATGGTGCGATATCGTACATTGGCTTTTCCTTTCACCTCCTGACCATTGCCTTCCCGCAGCTAACTTGGAAGGAGATCCTGAGGCTCGCAAAGTGAGAGAGTGGCGACACAGGCTGCAGAAGGCTTTGTTGGGCAGCAAGGGTGCTCCATCAGATGAAGTGAGTCATCCGCACGGCGCAGATTGCCATCACTGACGAAAATTACGCAGGATATGCCCGCCCTGGACCAACTATTCGCGACGGTAGAGCACTACGAACATCCAAACCTCATCAATTTCCTCTCAGTACGTTTTTGTGGTGCTGCGAGTGGATTTTATCACCATTGATCATAATTTTCACGGGTAGTTTTCTAAAATCGGCAAGGTCATGCGTCACATTGCGGCTCTAACGCCGGAGAAGGTGCCTCGCGACGAAGAATTCAAGTTCCGAACACGAGCGAAGGCTCTGGTAGACAAGTGGCACGCCATACTTGGTGCCAACAAGCCAAGTGAGAATGGCGGTGAAATTACTACCAACGGTGCACTAGCAGATGCGGCTCTAGACGCATCTGAAGCCAAGGTCGCATCATCTCCGACGCAGAACGCTCTCTCATCTGTTTCAGCTGCAGACATGACGATGTCAGAGGCATGAATTTGCTGTGGTTGTCTCCTCTCTAATGATTTGCTCACTCTCTAATTTGATGTTTTCGTGAGCCCGCCGCATGACGGCTCATGGCGTCGTGTCAGTCAAACATACATCGTTTGGCATTATGCAGGATATTATGCTGTGCCATTTCTGTGCCTTCAACCACTTTTGCTACTACGCTGTACATGTTGTCGTGATCAATTGCAACTTGCTCATATCCCCTAGGTCGATTTTGTAGTGCAGAAAATACGAATATATTCCATCATATGCATTGGACTCGGCGAGGACTCGGAGTGGAAGATCTTCGGCAACACCCGACTGACCTTGTGTTTGCTTTACAAGCAGTTCCAGTTCCGTTGATAGAAAGCAAAGAAGGAACTGCCATGGCGCAGAGTCGAGTATGGGCGAGTAGTGAAGCAGAACGAGATCGGACGAGAGGATGGGGGCGAAAGCAAGGAGATTCGTTATTAATCCCCCAAGCTAGTACTGTCTAATATATATGCTGCTGAATTACTTGGTAATCCTATATAGTTCCTCAGCTAGGAGACTTAGGATTATATTCGGCTGAACCGGCCGAGGTGTGGCTTGTATATATTAGCTTAGTAATTATCTAAGCTTATACAACAGGAACGACTACCTTTCTTCGACTCTTTCGTTTGCCTACCGGAGACTAGATAGAAAGTAGGTACTCACTTGGTCTGCAGATCAGGACTGCTCCTCATCTACGCAGACTTCCAGGAACCACGACGAGCACTACGGTGCCGAACCTGATTTAATGGCACCCCAACCCGTATCCAAACCAGTGTGCAATTGGCTCGCAACCATCCTGTTTTGTGTTACCAAAGAGCGTTGATTGGCGGTCGCTTGCAGGCTGTTACTTGTGACCATAAGCGGGGAACTCCAATTTCTTGCATCGAGTAATAATGTCCACAGACAACTTCAGGCTACACCTTGTAACGTCCAACGTCGCTCGCGGTCGCGACGTTGCGTTAATTATGCGCGTAGTTCGCCAGAGTTCGCCCCGCTTTTGACCCCAGGATAGAGGAACTGACAAAATTGGAACCAGCTCCCGATCTCGCCGCCTCCCGGCGGAATACAAGATACTTTCGCTTCGCAACTATATAATACTAGATTGGAGGAGAATGCCATGGCGATGAAGAGATTGTTCTTGCACAGGTATTGTTTCAGCAAATTGACCATGACATCACCGGTGCGCTTTCGGCTTATAATGCGATGCGCTAGGGGCGAGTGCGTCGCTACAAAAGGTCGTTCCGTATCTTGTCTTGGACAATTACTTGTATCACGAAGTCCGGAGAATCGCTTATGCCGCGGGCAGTACTTATCTTCTTGCACGAAAGATACCAACATGCCCCTTGATGTTACCCCATTGGTCTTTCTACGGTAGGAACACCGCTCCCAGGAGAGCCTTCCGACTAAATAACCCAATTGAAATTTTGACAGATGCAGTCTATCTCGCAGTGTCACCATCACGTGCCCTCACCAGCCGCATCAGTGCATGACCTACTACCATCTATCTCGGCGGACTTTTCCTTCCCAAAGCGTACTCCGTTTGATTTCCGTCGGATGGCTGAGCGTCGTATGTATCGAATTGCCTCATTATCAGCAGCGCGCTACTCGCCAATATGACACATAGTCATGATGGGACCGGCGGTTCCGTCCAGCAGATAACTCCATATTCGAGAACGGTTCTACCATACTTGGACGGGATGATGACCCTTTGGATGAAATTGTGGATACCCTACACTATACAGACGGATATGAACTCGATTGCCAATCGTCCTTTTCGGTGTTTTGGCCTCTTTGATCAAGGATATCGATTCGATTCGAATGCAGGTTCGATCTCGCAATGATGGGGGAATACCAATGAAATGATGATGAGAAGGACAAATGAGTAACGTTGGAGAAATGAATCGCTCTGACGGGTTCGCCTGGCTAATACTTGATTGTACACCGCACGCTAGTCTCCCAAAACCAGACTCAAAACTTCGAGATCAGAAGACAGTCGTTCTGATCATACGAAGACCGCACGCACTGCCCCGTCCAGGTGCTATATGGGTCCACCGCTATCGCCGAGGTCGAGGACTTCTGGTATAGGGCCTGACCCTTAACTAATACTTACTTGACCCAATGCCAAGGTGCTCGTCGTAGTATTTGTTGGATCATAATATCAGATATATATGCGTGTGCCCCTGGGTGATGCTAAGAAATGACATACAGTGCTTACAACTTGTCATTACCTCATGCTAAGTATCAAGTTGCTAAATTGAGAACTCATGAATTTCCTCCGATTGACAGTTGAACTTGGTTTCAACAGACTGGATGCTCAGACTACCTGGGAATCTCCAACATGTTTGGCCCACCAGTCGAACTCTGACCTTGAGGAAGTCAAAGTTGCCAGTTCAATTACGATCCATCGTTCCGTGCACGCAAATTGCGCCCGACAACCGGTCGTTTTCCACATCTTCACCCATCATGGACGGGTTCCCTTCCAATGTGTGTCAAGGAGCAGGCACGCTCGATGACGTGGTGAGCCAGAATGCCAGTGGAGATCAACCTGATCGCGTTATAATACGTTCTTCAGATAACACGCTCGAAAAGTGGGTCATGTTTGATGGGAGGAATTCTATCCCGCAGAGCTTACTTATCCAACCATCCCAGAATCCTCGGACGTCCAGAATATCGTCCTCGAGTTACCCGAAGTCGCCCACATACCAACCAGGAAGCGTACCTTTCACATCAACCATGAGGACCTTGAGCCCCTTGTCCGACCTCTTCTGTCGTATCATTGGCATGTTGGCCACGTTGGGAATGTCGTGGACAATCCCCAGGTGTTCTCCTTGAATAAGCTTCTCAATTTCAAGAATTTTCGCTCAGCAGTCGAATTCTTCGACGCGCTTGCAAACATTCAAGATGAAGAAGATGTGAGTAAGATAGAACACGATGGACACGTGGTACCTGCATTGACGAACGTACTATCAGCATCACGCGCGTGTCACTGTCGATTACTCCAACGTTTACGTTTCCACTCATACACATGTGGCATACCAGCACACCTCTGAAACAGAGGCGGGATCAAAACCGGGCAAGGTTCCGGGTCTCACAGCTCGGGACATTCGGTTCGCGGTCAAAGTCGAAATGTTGCACGAGAAGTTCTTGGATGATGGGCGTGCGGTTACAAAAGTGCCGGTCGACTCTGCCAGCCTACAAGCATGGTCGATGGAACAGCTTCGACGACGGTATCCGGCGTCGCATAGATAAGACACGGGGAGGACGAACACTTCACAAACGACATTGCGCATTTGGTTGCGCCGCATATAAATACATCTGATGACATACATCTCTCTGACTGGGTAAAGCTTGATTGGACAGGTTAAGCTATCGAATAAAAACATACGCAAACCACCATCTCGCTCTTATCTTCCCCAAATGAACTTGGTGATGTTTCTTATCTCGCTGTCTACGTCTTCCATGAATGCAATCCTTTCTGCCGCAAGGTCTTGCTGCATATGCAGTTCGTTAGTTGTCCCCGTCAACGGCACGATACTATGTAACTGGGCAAGTTTGAAGATAACCTGGGCAGGCGTCACGTCCAACCGGCCAGCAATGGTTACGACAGCTGGATGAGCAAGCAAGCTCGTTGATCCAGAGAGCGTCCAAAAAGATCTACGATTGTCGAGTGTTAGCCACTGACACTGGTGGAGAGAAAAGGGTACAAACTGATATTCAATCCCATGATCTTTGCAATACCTCCATACATCAGGGTCCCACATATTCCCCTCATACCACCGATTTTGCACGACCTGCACCTTCCTTAACTCTTCTAAAGCAGCAAGAACACGTACATCGTAAACGTTGCTGACACCGATCTTGCGCACGGTCCCTGCATCCTGGGCGGCCATAAGTGCGCGCCAGGCCTCCAAGGTTGCTTGCATTGTCCTTAGAGGTGAATGAAGGAGATAAGAGTCGATATAAGACGTCCGAAGGTTGCGCAAGGACACTCGTAGAGACGTTGCAATTTGGTCTTTGACACCATCCTTGGCGTTGTAGGGAATCGGTTTACTGAGGTCTTGTCCCCCGATAGGCGTGAACCTGCGTTGCATGGAACATGTGAACACTCGATGGGACATAGTCTCTGAAGGAGATCAAATGTGCACTTTGTCTGGATATAAATCTCTTCGCGTTTTATATCACGTTTTTTCTGCAACACATCAAGCGCCTCGCCAACGAGGTCCTCCCTGTGAGAAGTGGGGGTCACATCTAAGATATTGCTCCCCCACAGATAAATAGAAGTGTACCTGTAGTGCTTGGGTTGACAAGCTGGGAGATGGGTCAAGCCCCTGAAACATATCACCATGCCACTTATGGACTCACCTGTATCAACGGCGCGAAATCCTTGTAAGAAGGCGTTGACGACGAGGTGTGTTGTACGTTCTCCTTTCCTGGATTCACGTCCGCAACTCTGGTAAACAGCAAAGATGGGTCGCAAGTAGCTCACCATGCTGTTCCATAAATGATCTTTGGCGAAAGGACGTTCATGGGATGTCGTCGTATATGACAAGCACCAGTGAAATCTCAAGATCTCACGCGCGGGCTCGGCTGAATGCTCTCGCCAATGCATAATCACGAATGCCGTGGTATCAAGGTTTGCCGTTTTGCCATGCATCGAACGCATGACTAGCCTCCTCGTCCCTCGCTACAGAGTGGTATCATCCTTTTGTATTGTTCTCCCGGTAACGTACAACGACCGAAGCTCTCGAAGCAGGGTATAGTCAACAAGGAGACGCAAACGACCTAGTAGAGACGTAAGGTCCCAGATAGTACGCTCACGGAAGGCGTAGACAGCGGAAAGAGTACCGTCCAGCAAGCGCTTTCGTTCATAAGTTTCCGTCCCTACCTCGTCTACAGGAGTATGAGAAACAGACACCTCTGGTCGGTCGGCCAATTATCCAATTTGAGGGTAACTGGTCCTCACTTCGCATCACTGACGTGCATATGGCAAGGAGCAAGGCAGTTAGCCCACAAATGACCAAGGTTGGTGGGGAACGGAAGATGTGTGGGTTTTCACGCCAGAGGAACATATACTCACGATCGAGCTCAATGCTTCAATACCATGGAGCCGCAAGCTCTGTGCTCTGCCAGTGTGAGGATTGTTAGAAGAATATGATTATCTTTGATTTGCTGGACACTTGGTTTGTACCGAATACTTTCTCCGTCCGTGTGCAACCCGTCTTCACGTCGAGCCGTTTTGTCTGTTGACACTTCCGCATTCTTTTGCTTCGCTTGAAAGGATGGAAGTCATCTTCATCTGCTCCACTCTCAGTGCCGAATATCACGTTGTCGTCGCTGTCCCTGACACATCTTTCTTCCAAAGCTCGCAGGCTTTTGCAAGATGCGTCTTCTCCCCGTAGAGCTTATAGCTTCTTCTGTTGGGGTACATACCCTTCGCTATGTTTTGCGGACACGCTGAAGCGGGATAACCCTTCCCTGAACAAACAAAACATGGAGTAAAAGGGAAAGGATTGAGAGGGTCTCCTGGTTCCTTGCAACGAGATAACGCATGTTTCGCCGAACCGCATCTGCCCATCGTTTAGTGAGAGACGACTCTGAAAGGAAAACACAGACCTATCGCACTGTCGCATCCTGTGCACATGCCAACACATCCCGGCTGTCATGTTGACGTTCTTCTGACCGTCTCAGCCTGACGGTCTGATATACCCTTAAGTCGGCGTTGCTCGGTACCCCTCCTTATGTCACCGCTATTGCAACACCTAGCCAGAGACAATCAGCTTTCCACAGCGAAGTACAAAATACAATGCCCACCCGTCGATTCGCATTTTTTCGTTATCTTGGGCTTGTTCTGTCCAACTGGCGGTCTCCCTGACTTTCCTTCTACGCCCGTCTCTCGAAGTTCTACTTCGATACGGCCTGTCGTTTGTTCATCACCACTATCCAAGGTTTGTGACACGGGTCATGGTGGTCTGCACAACTTGGAGTACTTCCGTCGCACTCCCGAGTCCCAAGAAGCAACACACTCGAAATAAGGTGGCCCCGATCGATGACTGAAGCGTGGGTGGTAGGGAGCTACGATTCTATCAATGTATGTGCATGGACAAGTAAGGGCGTAGCAAGGCAGTAGTTTCAAGCCTGCAAAAACTCTCGCCAGGGGGCTTAGCACACCGACTGCCGCCATTCCAGGGTTATTTAGGTGAATTACCAACCAAACGTATTCAGGGGAAGTGGGCACTTGCACGCGGAATGAGAGGCCTGTCAGCGGCGGCATGGGGGTGAGCTCGGCAAACAGATGAGGCGCGACATCAACAGTATGGATAAACCTGGATGCCGGACCGGAACCGACGTCCGCTTTCTCACCCTTTTTTCGTATGGTCCTCTTCCACTTATCTTCCTGCCTTAAGTCCTTTCCCGTTCTCTCTCTTTTTTGTTTCCCTTTTTCATGTATAAATTAGTAAAGGAATGTCAACCTCCCATCGCGTCGCTCGTCCGCTCGCCCGCCCTCGTCCACAGAACACATGCACATCCCTTTTGAGTTATCTTTCCGCTTACATAGATCGGTATTACTATTAGCGGGAGCGCAAAGGGCACTGTCCCCCCCGGATCTGCATCCTCGTCCACAGCACGCCATATCATGCTATTGCACTTGTAATCGTTTTGGATGTACATGTGTGTGCCTATATAAAAGGGGACAACAAACAACTTGCGGGTCCAGGGGTGCCCAGAGGCCGTAGAATTTCAGCTTTTGTGCTTGGTTGGTACGGTGTCGTTTCCTTATTTGGCTCTGGCGTCATGATGCATGACTTCCGTTTTCTGCCATGGCTTCCTTTTTTGCTTGCTGTCCTCCAATCATAACTCTCAAAGCCTGAAGAGTCGTCAAGCGATAATGTTGCGCATGGTCTTTGCAGATGGGCCTGACCAAATAAACGGTTGGATGATTGCCGAGTCATAGTGACGAGCTAGTACCTGTTACAGGTAGAGCCCTGACGAGCTTTCTGCCGTGACATCAGATTCAAGTTAGTAGATGGACTGGGATATAAAACATTCGATGAGAGAGATACGGTAAGGGTCAGCCTTTCTGTCCTCTCCGTGAAGTATGATTCACTCAGCTGTCCTGTTGATTACGGTTTTGGGGTCAGCGATTGCTGGTAATGTCGATGGTTCACTCCCCCGTCTTCGGTGGAAGGAGGTTTGTCAACAAATTGCAGCCTCAACTTCTGCCGCGTCAGCGGTCTACAATACTTGTTCGTTTTATTTATTAATTTCGTATTCTGTTCTCCTAGAATTTTAACGATGATGTTTTGTCGCAGCATCAGTTAACTATGAAGAGGATATTAGTCACTACACATTGTCCAGTACCCAGACTGCAGCGTGCTCGTTCGAGCCCGGCACAGCAGAAGACGTTGGCATAGCGGTGAGCACACTCTACTAAATTATTATGTTCTCAATTACTGAAGACAATCCCTTTAGCTACAGATTCTCGGACAATCCCAAACTCCCTTCGCGGTTCGTGTCGTTTAATCTGAGGATAACATGACAGTTCCATTGACAGTGTACCCCTTCAGGTCAAGGGTGGTGGCCATGCAACTAATCCAGGATTTTCGTCCACCCCGGGAGTCCAAATAGCAATGTCGAGATTCTCCGAGGTTTCCTACAATCCTGCGGATGAAACGGCTACGGTAGGAGCAGGTCTCATTTGG
>JBBPQP010000947.1:0-15028 GCA_038092555.1 Boletus subgraveolens
CCCAGGTCATTGCAAGATGCGTCACATCAAGCATAAACGAGTGCTAGAATGTGCCAGGGCGGGTGGTCCAGTGACAGGAGAGGCACGTGATGGGTGCAGAGTTGAGGAGAAGAGGAAAAAGACCGGGGGATGTGCCAGAACTGTAACAGGTGTGGTCAATAGCATCCTTAAGACAGCGCCCTCCTGGTACTTGCAGAATGTTGGATCCATCAGGGATATAGAGTCTGCTGTCAGTTCCTCAAACCACCTTTCCGGTATTAAGGTATTTAAGGCAGATAGAGCAAGTTCAAGTCCAATGACTGACACCTGCACAGAATTGGCAGTGGGGTCCAGCCTGAGTGTTCAAGTTTGATTCCGTCTTGAGAGATGGAGGTGGATTGAAGCTAGGGACAGGCATGTTGGGAGTATTGGTGGTATGGTGAGGCTGATAAGGTGGTTGGGATTGAGGAAGGATGTTGGTAGGATTGTAGGAAGAGCAACGAGTTGAGCCAGTGAGTAAGAACTTTGCAGCCTTGATGATGTCTTCCATCAGATAGGGATCATCTGGGTGGAGGTCTGGCTTGACAATAGCCAACCAGTGATGAATCCAATCCTGGATAGTCGATGGAAACCCAGCTAGGAAAATAATGTTGCATTCCATCTCAGACAGCTTCTTATTAGCAATCAAGGTAGTGGACACCTTAGTAAACTTCCTGGTATACTCTCCCAAGTCATCCTGGCTATGCATCTGCTTTTTCTGATAATTCTCTGCAAGGTACCGGATGTCAGCTCAATAATAACAGTTAGTACCTTTGCATCCAGGATACAACTTCTTTACAGCTGCAACGAAGTTATCCCAATCTGCTGGGTTCACAGTTGATTCTGGGAGGGTCTCCCAGACTTTGGCTTCATCAAGATCAGCATAACAGAGGGTGGCTTCATCAAGATCAGCATAACAGAGGGTGGCTTTAATCTTGCCTGCATTGTCGAGTCCCACTTGATCACCTAGAAGCTGAATATCTTCAAGGTAGTGAGGAAGCTGAGACAGTGTCTTGCCATCAAATTTTGGTGCATTGGGTGTGCCTTGGAGAGGCATAAGGACCAGTTGTTGATGAGCCATAGGTGGTACTGGATTGAGTTGGGTAGGCAGTGGAAGTGATATTGGATTTACGGGCAATGATGTGGAGAGAGGTGGAACCATCAATGAAAATGGGACAGTTGGGTGTTGATGGGTAGCAGATTGAGTAGGAGAAAGCGGATCGGTAGTGTCATTGAAGAGAAAAGCTAATGACAGCAACAGAGAGTGTTCAGATGATACTGATGATAGCAGTGAGAGCTTCCACAACAATGGGGAAGAAAGGAAAGATGAGACCTGGAATCTGGAATCAAGTGGTGTTAAAGGTGAGAGTGAGTCCAACTCAAGGGATCTATTTGCTTGCAAGGAAGGGTTCTGACGAGGTGTGGAATGCATGAATCCACCAGGAAAGAAGGGGGAGTCTGTAATGGAAGGATCTGTGACATAAGGGGGATTTGTGGATCTGAATGAGGTGTGACATGCTCATTCTGGGGTCACCGGAATAAGAAGCTCAGAGTCCTCAGACACATGCAATCAGTGAAAGTCAGAGAGAAGCTCTTCTAGCTCTTGATGCTGAGGTGTAGGTTGAAGTGTCCTTCTTGACAACCCTTTAGAACCCCTTGCAGTGGGCTCAAGTTGTAAAACAAGTAACAAGGTCAAAGATCTTGTAAGGGTAGATGTAGAAGAGGTGAGTACACTTGTCCCAAGGAGGTTCTGTAGGAGGGAAGTTAGATGAGAAGGGTTAGCTATGACTGACCACAGGAGAATAGAGTATCCAGAATAGTCCTGGATACACAATGATGAGGGAAAATGAAGTCCAAAGCAGATTGAGTAAAACAATGAGTAGTCTGACCTAGCACAAGGGTTGGATAGACAATGATAAGAGCTATCCAGTCAAGGACGAGGACTGGATACTAGGACAAGGAAGGGAGTCAATCAAGGATGAGGACCAACAATGATGACGATGAGAGGAACCATAGTGAGAAAATTAGGAGTGAACAGAGATGATCATTCAGATCTAGGTACAAACTTTTTATAGTCTGGGCATTCCCAAGACTTTGGTAACTAGGTTACTGGAGAAGCATACTACAAGGATCTAGAAGTGGCAGCAGCTAATCATAATAGAAGTAAGGAAGGAACATAGGAAGAAGTAGAAGGTACTACTAAAGAAAGAAAGAAGGAACAAGACAGTGAATTGAAAATGGTACTGGATCATATATGTAGTATCTGGTATAACTTGGACAGTGGATAGATAGTACGGATAGGTGATACTGTACCAGATAGAAAAATAAGGGCTCGACTTACCTCAGACTGGACATAGAGGACATGGGACATGATGGAGATTACTTGGAGGATGTCTGAATGAAGGGCAAAGGATGGGATGTATCTGTAGAGAGCTAGAGGCTCCTACATCACAACACAGCAGAGTGACATACAGTATTCTCATTTGGATGTACCATGTTGCAGATCTGTTCTCATTTTATTTGTGTTCCTCTCAGTTGTAGTAATTGTAGGATCTTTGTGAGCAGATCTTGTCGGAGAAGGTTCCTTACTATGACATGCATGAGATGGAGGTCATCCATGCAATCCCAAAGGGAATCTTGCCAAGATGTCCTACTAAGGATGTTATTACTAGCCACCGATGGGAGTTTATTGATCAATGCTGGTCCTTGGTTGCTGAATCACACCTGTCTGGTGATGAGCTTGTGGGATTCATGGAGAGTGAACTTGCCAACGGACTATCCTAGTAGTGGATCAGCTAGCTCTATGGACATGGGGTATCATTGGTTCCCTGGAGCTATTATATGCTTAATATCTGAATTATGCAAGATCTGCATATATTCTCTTCAGTTGTAACCCATTGAATCTGGGCAATTGCTGCCAGTCTCCTCTGTCAAATGGCTTCCTGTTGTTTCTGAATGTCCAATAAAAACATCAGTATAAGGGAATGGATGCTATCCACTGATTGACCCCAACTTGCACCTTCTCTCTGATTGATTTTGAAATACCACTGGAAGTGAAATAAGTTGTGGATAATGTCCTCAGCTCCTCAAAAAACTACATAGTTTTGCCAAGTCTGATAACTGAAGTCCAACTTGAATATTGGTAGTCAACCTTGTGGAAGTGTTGCACAATGGAAGCACAACAAGTTGCCTTCCAGCAGTTGCTGCATGTTCAGCTTCTTGTTCATCAATCCCTTATTTGGGTCCCACCCTCCTAGCAAGGATAGTACATACTGTATAAGTAACTTGGATGTGGAAAAGTAGATGTAATGCCATAGGGAGCATGAGTGGCTTTTGGCAGTTGAAGAAGAGGACAAATGTGGTCAACTAATCAAGGAGTCAATGACTCCATTACTTCCTCATCTAGTGACCAGCCTGTCCATGAGGCAAGCTGCTGAGATGGCACTTCTAGGTCCTTTCACTATATTGTACAAATGGTATGCAACCAACCCAGGGAATGTGATTGAGCCAGATGGGAGATGCAATTGGGTTTTGAGGTGCTATTCAAGTTTCAAACATGGCTATGATAAAGATCCAGGCTCAGACCACAACTCCACAAGTCTTCCTGGCTAAATTAGCAACTTGGTGCCATCAAGAATGGAAATGCTCTTCCAAGTCACTACTGTGATCTTGTGGCTTCGAGAATCAAGCGACCTGGAGATGGCCCCCATCTTGGATGTTATCTCATCCAATGGAGGTGCACATATACTAATCCACCTGTCCCATCGTGGTTCCATTGGCCTGTAGTGATGACCCTCATGGTGTCTGAAATGTTTAGTAAGTACATGTGCAATTTTGTTCAAGTAGAGGCCAAAGGGAAATTCTCCAGTGCATCTGACAATCACCACCTGCTCGTGCACACTGGCATGTCCATGTTCTTTGATGCATTGTATCACTGAACAAAGGGTTGTACTATGACATAGCAGCAATGGCTGGCTTCATCACTAACCAGGCTGTCTACAAGTGGTCATTTGTTGATAAGGGACCAAGTGTGGATGTAAATGCACTATGCACTGCATATAATAAGGTTGATTTGGAGGCATATCACCCCTAGAGAGGTGGTAGTGGTCATGCCCATATAGATGACTGCCAGTGGCAGCAATCATGTCATTGTGCCCACCCTCCTATCCAAGTGGGACCTTGTGAGAGAAGCTGCATTGGAATGTGGAGCCTCTGAACATGACCTTGAATGGAAATGGGATCATGCAGGGTCAATAGAACATCTGGAACACACAGTTAGACTGAAAGAAGTGGAACAGGAGGGGACATCCAAAGATTCCATCAGGGTAGAAAGCAACTGTGTATATATCATCAGAGCCACTGGTGTCCAGTACTCTTGTGTGGTCTTCTCAAATGATCAGCACTGCTTAATCACTTCTTGGAGCTCCATGCACTGGTGTTCATTGGCAACATCCTCACCAATGGTGCACAATTATTGGCATCAAAATGTTAAGGAAGAAGGCATTTTGATTTCCTTGTGGTGCACAAAGTTAGCTCCATAAACACACTTCCTTACTCCTAATAAATGCAGTACTGTACCCTCACTATCAGTTTGTCTGTTATGTGTCACAGAGGGGTTTGACTTGATGAAAATTCCACTCAGTCACATATCACAGGACCACCTGTTGAATGGGTTTGATGTGGACAGTCATGGTGGGGGTAGAATTTTCAGTAGAACCTCTAGCTCTAGTGTGCACTAAGTTTATTTACTGGCTTCCAGGTAAATTGAGCAGTAATATATACCTTCAAGTCTCAAGAAAACTCTACTTAATCAGTAGTACTTCAGTTGTCACCATGATTCAGTGCTCAGCCAGAAGCCGTGTGAGAACAGTACTTGCATTTGCCCTGCATTTCCTTTTCCCACACCCAAGCTCCTCCTCCACCACCTGTGTGATCTCTTTGCCTCCATCAAAATCCATTGACTCAGCCTCTCCACAAGCCACTATTCCCAAACCAGTACCTTCTTTAGCTGCTTCAATATCAGCAGTCTGATCGCCTAAAATCTGACAAACCAGAAATGGACAAAAATCTTGTTGTCACATGTCACAGCCACTGACATCAACCTGATGTTCCAATAACTCATGTCACACATCACAGGGCCTGCTGAACTGATAGTGAGGGTACAGTATCTTGTGTCTTTGGTGCCTATTTCCACTCGGATCCCAGCTATGTGACAACTATGCAACCAGTCTGGTCACAGGACTTGGCTTATGATGAGTGTACCATCCACATTAGGTCAGATTGTGACATACCACATTTCAAAAAGGCCACTCAAACATTAAATGAATGTTCTCTGTAAGATGGGAGATGAATGTACAGCTGCACACTCAGTCAAACCTATGCATGAAAGCCATAGAATTTCCAGACATTGATCTCAAGTGCTATCCTGTGGTATTGGACAGATGCCACAACAGTGCACATGGTACCCAGCATGGAAATCCCCAAAGTGCATTGTGTGCTCTGGGTGCATGATGTTCTCATGTCCAACTTGACTGTGTCACTGCCATCTGTGTTTACCATGCCTGGTAGGTCAGCGAGAAATGTGTTGGAACCAGCTCAGGTGATCCTCACCGAGACTGATTATAATCATGTTCATGACAGAGTTGTACCAAGGGTCACATCATTAGCAACATCCACAGGTGTGTCACATGTCATTTTTTAATGTATATTTTGTTGATGTTTATTTCTTCTATTCTCTCTCCTTGTTGTGTGTTAGATCTGCAGCAATCACTATGGTATGTGCAATACATGACTTTGATTGGACTGGTCTCAATGTTGGCAAATCTGTCACTGAGATTCGAGTGGTGCACCAGTGCCACACTGGTGTGTGACAACAGGGACAAGTTAAGATATGTTCTGTCTGTCACTTCTGCCACAAGATGTATGAATGTAGGTAGAGGTGGTAGACCCTCCTGGGGCCCACACATTGAAAAGAAGTCTCTTACTATTGTAAGGATCCGATATTTCCTACAGTGACACTACCCCTATCCGACCCTATCCACTTGTCATCCGCATGCAATTCCTTTCAGATCACTATAGGATTCGTAATTAGTAGTTGGACTTTTTCTATATAGCTTAATTAGCCTTTCAGGTTCAAAGTTGGACTATCCTGACCCTCTTGCATATTTTATTTCCTTATTTATGAGTCTAGGGTATTCCCTAGACTATAAAATGCTGTCTATTTTGACTCGGAATGGAATTTTCCGCCCCCATGCTGTTCCCTCACTTCCATCTTGTGTGATTTCCCGTTTAGGCAATATTTGTCAGCGATGCACTGTGGTGAGTCCAATAATTCCTTCACACTGACAACCTAGGATTGCAGACCCCTTGGGACAACCATCCCCTTGCACATATACACACTTTCTTTGTGTTTTACACCATCATCAGGTTGTTGAATTGTCTGGCCTGAGCAAAGGCTGCAAGGGGCAAGGTGTAGTTTTCTAGAGCCCCACAGTTACTTTGTACCCTCGAGAAGGTAATGCATGACTGCCAACGCTAATGCCTCCACAGTCAGATATTCCAACAGTGCGAATGTCTTTAGAGTAAATATGTTCATGAGTCTTCAATCATCACATGAACATGAAGGTTTCAAGTGCACAAGCACTTGAGGCAGTGGCTATGGGCCTCTCCTGATGGTAGTCCTGTAGTAATACACACCAAGTCACCATGCTATAGCCCCTGCAGGTGGCTCATGCCATGCCTGAACATGCATGCCAAAGCCTGATGTCCAACATTCCACTGACTTGACTGGGACAGGGCCAGGAATGGTAGGGACTAACACCCGACCAGCTATTGCAACACTATTCAATGATCCTGAAGTCATTCAAGCTCTCAGGTAGAACCTTCAGATGGTGAAAAACCAGGAAACTTTAAGTAACAATGCTGAACATGGATTTGAATGCCCTGTGCACATAGTCTTTGAGTCTATGATGTAGTGCTCAAAGGGTTGACGCACAAATGACAGTAGTACATGTGCAGGTGGACACACTGACAACTGCTCACCGGAACCTTGCATCACAGTAATGAAGTTACTTCTGAGCTCAAGTCGAGAAACACCTTTGTATCCAAGTTGGCATCACCAGCTCATACATCACAAAAACTGCAAAATTAAGATATTCCCCGATGGTCAGTAGAGGGTACAATAGGCAAGTATTATGTCAGCCTGAGTGACGTTGGCAGAATATAATGTAAATGAGGACCACATTGTCTCAACTATATAGGATTATGTGTGTCGAGAGGCATATCTATATGAAACTATATTGTGAATCTACAGTATACCATAGCCCTCATCAGCATAAATATTGTCATTGAGTTCTTCCCCATCATCTGGAATAATGTGATCAGGATCATCCTCAGAGCCATCACTCTCATCACTCTCACTGCCCTTGTTCTTCTCATCCTTGGCATCTGAAATGATGAGTGTCCAAGTTTCAGGGTGCTTGTCTTCGTCCCCACCCAATTTGCCCCCCAAGTCCAGATCTTTCCAACTGTCATCCTCTGCATCCTCCTGAGCTGCTATGGGCTTTTCACCCACCCCTTCACCTCCAGATTCATCGCCACCCACTTCCTCCATCCGATCCAGGTCACCTTCTTCAGGTTCATCATCTACTGCCTTGCTGGCATTGCTCAAAAGGAGGTTGTTCCACCCCCATGTTGCCTTGTGACTGATCCCTCCACCTCAGAGTTGCATAAACATGTCTCAGTCAATGAACCTAGAATAGTAATAGCACTCTGTACTGTAGTTCAGTCAGATGACTTACATGTTCACTTAATAATATTTCCAGTCTGCATGTGGATCTTCTCCATCTGGTTTTCGGCACACTCTTGAGACTCCAAGTAGCTCTGAAGTTCAAAAATACCTGAATCCCAGTCTGAGATGCACATCATGCACAACACTGTCCAGGTCAAGAAAGTCAAATGCATCCAATGAATTTTCTTGATCAAAAAATTGGAGCCTCTGGAGGCATTTCTCAGACCACCCTAATGGATAATTCATGTCTCAGCGAAACCACCACATAAACAGCACATTCATGTATTCAGGTGGCGAGAATGCTAAAGTCTCATCTGCATGATGCTGTACCATGACATGAAAAATGTAGATGACATGGGCATACCAGTAAGGGTGGGTCTGTTCATCCTTGTGAGACAAAACCATAATGTCAGCTTGTGTAAGAGGATTGATTGTATCTTGTTCCCGTTGCAAGTCATAGGTGGTGTAATTGACATGGAGCAGTGAGTGGTGGTAGATGTGGTTGTCCTTGATGTTGATACAACGGCAGTCACTGTCAGAAAAGTTGTATTCATCCCCATTGTAAGCAAGACCACAAGCACAAGCTAGTAAGTGGTCCTTTAATCATGGGAGAAAATCCTACAAGTTGGTCAGTAAGGTAAGACTGAGGCAATCAAGACTTGCCATGAATGCAGGATCATTTATACACCTTCCCAACCATGACATGAGGCTATCTATCTTGTGTGAAGTCTGAGCAATCAAATAGTGGTCCAATGGAGAGATATGGGTATGTCGTGGCTAAGACTCAGCTTGCCTTTGAAAATTTGGGTTTCTTCATGCATTGTCAACCTTGCAGATGAACTGCTCAGTGGCATCTTGGTTGGTGATGCTCTTGACTGTGTATTCCTTCTTCTTTCCAGATCACAGAAAGCGCCGTTTTACATGGCAGTGTTCAAGTTCACCCTGACAACCATTAAGTAACAGACAGAATGAAATACTCCAAGTACTTACCATCTGTGTCATGTAATTGTCTGTAGTTCCAAACATTCATATTGTGTCTACATAGTCTCCCAAAGCATGGAACTTGTATGTGTAAAGATTAAGTTTCTTCTGCTTGGGACAAGATGTCGCTGGGGGGATTGCATGGCCTTGCTTGGCTGACAATGTGGCTGTGTGACGAACATGGGCTGTATGTTCCTAAGGAAGCTCAGTGGTGTGATAATACCCACATGTTGTGCATTCAAACTTGCAGGTTGACTGGCCAAGATACTTGGCGGCTGCATCGAAAAGCTCCAGTGTTTGTTCAGTATGAAGCTGGAGTTTTGCAAATGTGTGCCAAGTTCCAAGATCAAAGAGTAAGTCAAGCACAATGTTGTTATGTTGGCCAGGCAGGAGACCTTCAAAGACTGGTATTGCACACTAGATGGTTTGGTCAGTTAAATCAAGTTTCAGAGACTTTTTTCAATTACCTGGAGCAAGTCTTCAAAGTCTTGCACTGCAAGATGTTTCATAGCTGAGGTATTCTTGTGAAAGTGTCAAATGGTTCCTTGTCCGAAAGTTGGAACTTGTTGGTACCTGGCCATGATGATTCTTAGTGAACAACATGGCAGCTGCATCAGTAAAGTACCTGTAGTTCAGCTGTTGTATTAATGTTCCCCCTGTGGCATACAAAATACACATCAAATGAGTAAATATGGCCTTTCACACTCCAAGCTCAAATTCATATAACAGGTCCACAACAAGCATGAGGAAGATGTTGAAGTCCTTGTCTGTGATGTGCTGTGAGAAATCGTTCTACATAATGTCAGTCAGTCTGAGTGATATCATACCTAAAGTGCACCTCTGTTGGAATCAAGGACTTATCTGCCAAGAGATTCTTGACATGGACACCATTCACACTTATGCCATGTTTGAAAATGTGCCTATGGGCTTGTGATACCTTCTTCTTGTGTGACTGGTCATTGATTCGAATGTTATTCCTACGTGTCTCCATATCTGTTGGTATACCCATTTCAGGCACATTGTTTTTCTCAACTAAACAATGTGGGCAGAGACATAACCTGAGAAATTTGATACAGGCAAGCAAGATCCTAAGATTAAATATCAATAGCTATATCATAATCAGTTTAGTAGTGCATACTTCTCAGGATAATCCATGCCATAAGTGTAGAACTATATAAATCCACAATGTATGATCCCATCAACAAGTGTTATCATGAGGCCAGAGTTGTATGCCTCCACAAATTTCTCATCAAGAAGCAGTCTTCAAATGGCATGCATTAACTCACGCTTGCAGTGAGTATAAACCTCATTTGATGATCCTTCCTCGAAGAACATACTGTACTTGTCTTGAAAGTCATTGAGCAGCTGGACTTGAACATATGTAGATTAGTATGCTGCTTATCAAATGATGGTGACATACTGTTGGGATATAGGCAACATGATGGCATGCAGCCGCAGTGGGTTTTCCACGGGTGTATTTGGATTGATTACCAAAAAACATATAGATTGGCCAGAGGGATGTGTCACCAAAGTTTGAGAGCTGGGTAGCATCTGACCAGAGTAAAATGGGAATAACAACACATTCAAGATCATCTCCTGGCTGTCATGGAAGGCTGTGCACACTATAATAGAGGTCGATAGCCTTGGGAGATGAGTAAGCTTCACCAAAAACCTTTATTGGATTGGTTTCAGGGTTTGGTTGCCAATACTCATCAAATGGAGTCAGGTGAAATTCTGAGGAGACCCATACTTGAAATGTGGATGTGATGATGTTGATGATATCATGTGATATGTATATGCCATCAATGGTAAGAGTAGGAATGGATGGTTCACATTCACCAAATGGCCACGATGACCTTTCATGCAGCAATAGAATAGAAACTGAGGACTTTTTCCAGCCATAGTCAGTGTTGAACAGATTGGACTGATCATAAAGATACTTCTCTATACATTTCTTCTTGCACTCATGATTGAACATGCTCTGGACCGAAGGTTTAAACTTGGGGTCTGTAACAAATGACCATAGCCAGTTTAGTTCTGCGCCAGACTTTTCATTCATCCCAGAGTACTGCCAGCACATCAGCAGACCCACTGTAGGACTGCTAAATGCTGAGTACAAGGTTTCGGGTGTTATCTGAGACTCTGGCGCTATCTGCTCTGGTGCCTCAGAGCGCTGAGAAGCTTCCAAGGTAGGTGCATCAATGAGAGTATGGATATCACCATCACCTTTGGGAATAAATGATGGTTGCACCAGATAGACTTGGAATAAGCCCATGTTGTTGGGTGGCATTTGATATGTGACAGGTGGCAGAGGATGATTAATGACAGGCTCCGGATCAGGTGAGGGTTGATGAGAGCTCAAGGAAGGAGGTGATGGCACATGCCATAGTCTGTCTCTGGTGGGTAGGTAGTCTGTATATCTTGTGGGAAAGCAAATAGAGTGACCAGAGTGCCCAGAGACAATGGCACGTGGCTTGGGACTTGGAGATGGAGAATATCTCATACTAGGTGCATCCTGTTCAAGGGTAAAGTGTGGCTGAGATGGCCCTGCTTCACTTTTGATGTGCTAGTTCAACATTAAAGCACTTGTGCTAGATATACAAAAGAAAGGATAGACACACCATATCCATTTCAAAGTCGATAATTTCATCATGAGCATTTGATGTGCTGGGTATTGGATTGGAAGATGACCCAACAGAGGTGTGGATCTCATCAGGAATAAGATGGGCATCAGGGAGCACTTTCAAGGTCATTCTTGAACGTTTGTGGGTACGAGCAAGATTAGACTCTATTTGAGCAAGTGCTTGACATTTGGATTCGTGTGAATGAAGCTTTTTGTGCATCATGAAGGACTTTTGACAGCCAAGGCATAGATGCATGGGAGATGTGAGCTCAGGCAGAGTAGATGACTTGGAGCATGATAATTCACATCAATGGACTTATATTCTCATCCCATTGATGCTCTATATACTGAATAGCTAGATAGAAATGAATTCTGTTACCTAGAAAAGATGGTTAGAAGATATAAGACAGTGTGGAGAACAGAGACTTACATCCCCTCCAAGTCGGTTTCAGCATGATGATCACAAGTAAAAATCAAGAATTCATGTGGATGGATCACAATAATTGTGGTTAAGTTGAAACATTCGGTCTTAAAATGATCAGTGGGGTGGATATAGTCAAGATGATGCCTTGAGATAAGCAGAGCTTGAAAGTCACTTTACTTCCACTTATACTCTGCATCACCTCTTCATCCACTACCACTATGGCCCCTGATCCTGCTCAAGTGCAAGATGGCAACTCTGAGGACTCCACCTCTAAAAAGTAAGTAATATTGTGATAATATACTATGGGGATGGTTAACTATTCCTGAAGGTCCAAGAAAGTGCAAAAGAAAGGTGATAACAACTCACATTATCTCTCAGCTGCACGCACAATTGCACATTATCATGACCTCTGGTGCGAGCCTGACAAAGTCTTCAAGATTGTGTATCTCCTTCAAGAAGAAGAAGCAAGCAAGTGCAGTGACCTCAATGAGAATGACCTGGGAAGAGAAGCCTGCAAGGAGTACTTGAGAAGCATGTAAGTTCAACATCATCCATTGGTAATGGATACAACCTTTCTAACCTTGATTTCCATGTTGCAGTGGGGAGGAATCCTGCAGGTTCACTGTTCGAACATATTACAAGTTGATTCAAATGATACCGAGCCTGAAGATGATGATCAATGATCCCAACAAATGTGATGAGCTTGCAGTTATCTGTTCTAAGGTAGATATCTTGTGCATATATGCACATATACTCATGTGTTTGATCTCCATGGGTCTCTAGATCAGTGGCAAAATCAAGAATACATGTTCAACCAATGCGAGCTGCCTCAAGTCCGTTATCCCCAAGTATGCTTCGCCAAACCTCCTTGACATCACAATCATCAAGCCCCTTATTGTTGTTATGAAGTCAAAGGCAGAAATGGGATTGAATCATCCATTCCTTGCTCAATGGCTTTGCCCAATCAATAGAATTGATGAATTTGATGAAGATCCAGCACAGTAAGTTTCTAATGATATTTATTTGAGTTCATTCTTTGTTAACATCCTAACTGGGGACCAAACAAACTTGCATTGGGTGAGATTCCAATGGGGGGCAAAGACTTTCCAGCCTTCTTTCTCAGTGGCATGATGCCAGGACAGGAATACAATCTGGAGTCTGATGATATGCTCTCTCAACTTTTTAGAAGCTATTTCCTCATCCAAGTGAGTAGTTTATGTCTGTCATTGAGCACACTTAATACACTCTTTTAGATTGCACGCCACATTTTTTTAGGTCCCTTATGCACAATAGATTCCCCTGAGAAAAAAAATCATGCTAATAATGCAATCTTGAATGATGTGAGTACAATTGAGCCTGAACATATCACATATGTATGCATCCATGTAAGCTATCATTCACATCTTGCTCTGACCACAACCCACTGACACCTACTATGCTCGGTTTGCAATTGTTGCAAGAGAGGCTTGGAATGAAGAGGATGGAGATTTCAGCTACTGTGAAATGTACTGAGTGATTATCCGGTTCATCAAACATGCTGAGGATGCAGAATGGAAGAATAACCTGTTAGCATTCTGGAACAAGTAAGTTTCATCAAGCTCAATGCTCACATCCTATTTATAGTTTGAAGGGAAATTTTTGGGAACAAAAATGGTCACACAAGTGCTAAGAATAAGACTGTCAATAAAAACTCCATACTGCACATGAGTACAATGGAAAGACTGCAAGTGTGTATGAAGGCACACGTTGCTCCTCAACCTGATGATCCTCCTTTTCCATTGGATCCTTCATTGCTCCCGCCACCTACTGGTGCACCCACACCTCAACCCAAGACTGTCATTGTCACTTCATCTGTGCAAGGTTTGCCTGCCTCATCATCTGGTCCTAGCAATGCTGCACTGCCTTATCTCTCTACCATATCCACTGCTGAGTCTTCTGGGTCAACAACCACAAACTCCGACATTTTCATTGCAACTACACCACAACCTTTGGTTCCAGCCACCAGGGGACCTACAACTAGCCCACTCACAGATCCTGAGGCACCCCTTCTGTTGACACCTGTCACAAACCATAAAGGAAAGCAACCAGCAAAGTCTGCAAAAGCAAGGGGTAAGTGATGTGCTCCTCCCAATAGGGAAGTGGAGGACATGGTGGCAGTTGGTGGTCGCAAGCGCCGCAAGTAGATGTACATGAGCCTGACATCCCCAAGGCATTACTGACTTTTTGAAAGTGCTTCCCATTCATTTTAGTTCTGCAAGTTTTCTCATCTCCAGTTTCATGCATCATCCTGATCAAGGCTTGAGTTCTCAGACATCATTTCAACCAACCTCACATTCGGTGTCCTCTCTCACTGCTCATCACCTGTTTTCCATTGCTTCAATCACAATGCTCCACCTGTTTACACATTACCCATATTGTATCGCCTTTTGCTCATTCACCTGGACATGTTCTCATCAGTTGTTTGCATCATATTGGAGGGTCAAAGTGGCAGATGGGATTAGTGGTGTCACTGTGACACTGCAATCCTTATAGTCTTATATATTTGAATACATAGTGGGATATTGTCTGTAGCTACCATCGGCAATATACCATTTTGTGTTCTCATAGATGGAATATATGAGATTATTGCTGCTGTCTGGTTGGATTGGCAGACTGGTGGACTGGCAGAAGGGACTATATGGCATTATCAGATTGCGAGGTGCTTGGCTGCTCTATCAGACTGGCCAAGTCCGATGTAATTTTTAATTCACAGACATTGGGTTATATGATGCCCACTGCATGCGACGGTGAAAAAAACTCAGATGACACATACAATTACATATATTGACTTATCCTTTTTTTGCAGTTTTTGTGATGTACTGGGCTGATGCATGATGCGGCGGCCGTTTACGGTGTAGCTTGAGCGGAACTTGAATTTAAGATGGCACCTGTTCGGTTCAGAGGCCTCTTGAGTCAGTGACTGACCAACAACTGACAATTCCGCACCATCCAAGACTCGCCGTTTCCGGAATGGTGAGCTACCTGTAATTCGTTCGCGGCTTCTTCACTGCGAGTCTTCCCTCGTGCCGTTATATGACTGACCCTCTCTTGCATATCGCGTCCCATCCAGTTCGTGAGTGATCGTTGGCTTGCTGCTCGTCCCCTCTGCCCGACCGTCTCTCCTGTCTCACGTCCCATCCAGTGGGTGAGTGAT
>JBBPQP010000948.1:0-15004 GCA_038092555.1 Boletus subgraveolens
CAACTGAGGTGGGGGCGCCAAGGAGAGCACAGGGGGACGGCTGTGCGAGGAAGCACTAAAAAGGGGGGGCAGTGCCGGGGAGATCCAAAGGTACAGCAGACGGGCTGTGTGGGGGGATCCGAGGAGGAGGGCAGTGGGGGCAGCCCTAGGGTAAGGAAAGGGGTGGGAGAATCCTAGGGGAACTTCCAGGGAAGATCTGGGGAAGACCCAGGATTGGGGACACAGGAGGGTGGCTGTGTCAGGGGCACCGAAGGGAGAGCAGTGCGAGGGGGGGGCAACGTCGGGCTATGCAAGACAAGTCACGTCAAGCATAATCGAGCGCAAGAGCGCACCAGAGTGGGTGGTCCAGTGACAGGAGTGGTCATGTGCAGGCACAGGGTCAGGGATAAAGAAAAAGACTGGGGGTGTGCCAAAACCGTAACACACATGATCTGTCACAGTTAAAAAAAGATGTGGATGGGGCTTGTGGAGACAACACAAATACTTTGAAATGCTCAGTTGCCACCTGGTTGAATGAGCAGGAACCACCCCCCCATCCACTTCTCCTCAGCAATGATAAGCAAGGCCAAGGATTCAACCATGATCTCACAGGTAGTCTCCTGTACCCAGTCAACTTCAATTGGCTTGATGCACCATATATTCATTTCCCTTTTTGTTTTCCTGTCCCTAACTGTTGACTAAGGGCTCAAAATGCCATCTGCAATTATCATCCAAACTATGCAGTAACTGCCTATATGTGGCCCTCGTTTTTGTATGCTAAAGGACAATATGATCCTGAGAACCTGTCCAGCAGATTGTTTAAAGGGGAATTACTTGTTAGAGTATGTTCTACATACTCCAACAGATCACAATTACTATACTCATTCTGTTTCAGGCATTTCGCTGCATCTTTACTTCTCCGACTTCATCTCATAAAGAGGTTAACATAGGTGGTGATGCTGCCGAGCTGCAAGGGCCATCTGACAAGAAGCAGCACACTCGTTGCAATGTCACTGGTCTCCTCAAAATGTGATCTGTACAGCCTTGTGCAATTGCATATGTTGCTGTCCAAGTGAGCTTTCCGTTCCTATCCTACTTGGTACATTCTTCTAACAGTTGAACTTCAGCTTTGCTTTGCCCTGTCTAGCTGCCCTTTTTGGACCATCAAGGATGATAACTTTGACTATGAGATTTTCTACCATAATATCGTAGACTGGTTTGAGCTCCCTGCATCTGCCATGAAGTCAAGGGAGATCAAGAAACTTCTTCACTGGTGGAATAAGTAAGTTGACAATCTCACCAATGCTGATGATCATTTAAATTCTGTTAAATCAGGATTGTATTTGGTCATTGCCATGCGTCAACTCTTGAACCCCAGGACATTGCTGTGTTATCTGTTGCTCATTCCAGGGCATAACATCCAACAATTTCCTAGTGCATCCTCCCAAATCCAACTCTGTTATCACAATGTATTCACAACCCATGACTGAGTGTGTTGTCCCCCTCTCCTCTCTCCTGTGTATTTAACATGTGCCATCTTGCGCATGTTGTATTCGCGCCACTAGTGTTAACATACCATCAGAAAACCAAATATTATGCCAATACTATGACATCACTACTATACAATAGCAATCATACCAGTAGATAAAGTCCATGTAAAGTACTGTTTGTGAATGTCTCCATCTAGTTGATTGAATGATCCACAGACTTGGCTGTCCACAACCATAGCGAAATTGCAGTGCTGCCCACAGCTTTCAATCTTCAATGTCCTTTTACACCATGGGTACAACTGCGACAAATGTGAAATTCATGTTATTAATCTACACAGCTGCAAGAGAGTTCCCGGAATACAGGAGGTTGTCCTGTAAGCACAAAAATTTGCCAAATGATCAATCGCAACCTAAATCAAGTGGGTTCTGCACGCCCAAAGTAAATGGCGGGTTTGGGGATACACATCCATATCAGGCAAATAGCCAAATGCCTTGCCATCTTTCAAGTCTATGGGCTCGGTGTGCAGGGATGCCTGATAGAGCAATCACAATCAAGCTGGCACCAGTGCACAACCATAGACGAGAACTCTAGGACCTTGCGAAGTGGAACTCAAATTTATAGCCATTACCCATCGGAGAGGTAAGTGTGAGTGGGTCGCAAACTAATGTAATCCGAGTGCGATTGTGTCATG
The DNA here is from genome assembly GCA_038092555.1 of Boletus subgraveolens. Classification (NCBI taxonomy): domain Eukaryota; kingdom Fungi; phylum Basidiomycota; class Agaricomycetes; order Boletales; family Boletaceae; genus Boletus; species Boletus subgraveolens. The sequence goes on from JBBPQP010000948.1 coordinate 2,162, forward strand.
GGCTACATATCGGGTTCACATCCCCAAACTACTAGCATATTTGCATGATTGACAGAGGAGGATAGCGATGTATGTGCTTAAAACCAAGTTATCAGACCTGCTGGCATATTGCATTCGATTAAGCTCATTTTGGGGTTGACAACTCGGATCTATTGCGTTCTCAATAAATTTGAGTTTCAGTGGTGCATAGCATACCATCCGGAAGGACTCAGTGGTGCATGACTCGGCTCCCCTAACCCGCGTCTCGCTCATACTTGATGCATCTCCACCATTCCAAACTCTTGCCTCACTCCACCTTTACACCCCCCCCCTCTACAAATCTAGAAGATTTTGACGAGCAAGGTCTCTGATATCAATACATTCGAGGTTCAGCCCTGCGCACAACTACACATCGATTTCGACGAAACGAAACGAAACGAAACATGCGATGAGAATTAACCAGGCCTCTTGACCCCGTTGGATGTCGAGATCTCCCCGAGGCCGAGACCAAGGAATTACGTCGTCTCGATGTTTCAGCTCTCAGATTCGGTGAAGTTGAGGGCGTGCGCGGAGATGGACATTGGGCTGACGAACGCCTGCGGGCGAGACGCGTGTCCGACGTTTGGAGCAAGGCAGGTTACGTGTCTTCCAGGAGTGGCGACTTAACCAGCTAAGGCTTTGGTGGCTGGGATTTCGCTATGGGTGGAAAGTCTACCATCGATAAGGTAGTTGCTATCGTCTTTGTGGAGTTGGATTTCGAGGGGTACTAACATACTGCTCATATCTTCCTGTGTCCAGGTTTGTAATGTCAACCGCAGGGTGACATGACCGTTGGCGGAAACGCGAGTAATGGACAGAACTAACTGCTTGATGCAAGCGCGACAAGCTCGTCCTCGTCGTTGCAGCTCAGAACGGCAAGGCTCTTTAAAGGTGCAGCCCTATCCTGGGGACTTCCGATCGAGCTGACAATTGTACTTTTCCTTTCTTTTAGGTTCTACATACCTGCATACCATGCCACTTTTGACGTGAACCACACAGGGTCACGTTACGGACCTTACGGTTGCTCTTATTTGCTCCATTCCCTTTTGCCACTCTGACTCGAACTTGTCACATCTTCTGTAGATCCCCCAAGCCTGCCTGCACCATCCAACCTCGACGATGGAGCCGCCATCGGTCCTGACTCCTGAGGACGTTCATCAACACTGAACTCGAGCTCGGTCAGACAGGCTATGCATCGATCACGCCTTCTATGATCGCTCGATCTGTCGCTACAATCTTGGTCACTGCGAGCGTCGCGGATTTAGGTTGACTGGCACAAAATGGACAGCAAATTCCGGACGGGGGCAAGGCTAGGACTCGAAGGCGGTATGAACGATGATGTAGGCGGTATTTTGTAGACACCTTTGCATGTAAATACCGTGCCGTGGGCAATAAAGTAGAATTGAAGAAATTGTCCGTCCCTATCCGGGTGACCATTTCTCGTCGGCCATATTAAATAAAACATCGCATTCATTAGCAAGAAACTGCGAGGACACGTTACTCATAAAGGTCGTAGTGTATGCATATCTAACATCATGTCCAGAGGTCCTGCGGTAGATACGTGTCCGACTCTTCCAAGCCTCAAAATGTTCAGAACCCTTGATCCGCAAGCGATGAAGCCGTAGGTCATGAGCATCAAATGACGCATTGACATTTTGACTTCGGCTCACCGTCGGTCTCGCCTCAGGGAAAATACACGGAGAAACTTCTCGACCGTGGCAACTTCAGCTTTTCAATGTGAGGTAGCTTGTCATCTATTTGCGCCCGCAAATCATCATACTCTGTCTGAAGATCCATCAGCACGCTCGGTTCTGTAGACACCTCCCTCTCCTTGCCGATCCTATGTAGGAGCTCTGTTTGTTTCTCAACCAGCACATGCAGCTGGGAATACAGTTGTTGCCCAGCTGCTATACCTTTGAGCTCCACCTCCAGCTCGGCCATCTCCTTTTGTAGCTGCGACACAGTACCGCTCTCCCGGGCGAGGATACGTCGAATAAGCTCCTTCGAGGAGTCATTGTCACTCCTGCAACGAGCTATTTGGGCTCCATGAGTAACCATCGACTTCCAGTAATCCCTCTTCAGCTCATCCAACCTCCTCTCGCCGACGTTCGTGTAAACTTCATCCCACATTGTCGTAGTGAGGTGCACCTTTGTTAGGGCGTCTCTTCCGCACAGCTTTTCGAATACTCGGAGGTTCTTCAGCGGCGTTCCGGCCATGCGGTTGTCGGTTATCCGATGGAGATACAAAATCCCGGAGAGAAGTTTATTCTCCTTGTAACTGTGAGGACAAGAATGTAGGCGAATCATCCGCGCTAGCGAACGTCATGCATTACCTTGTGTTGAGCCAATCAGAAATCATTTTCAAAATGTTGAGATCGGATTTATATGTGTCGTCGAATCCCGGTGTATCCACCAGGACTACATATCGCTCACTCTCCCGGTCCCAGAATCTGACACCATAGACCTGATTTGTAAGCGATTTCAACGTATGACGTGCCCCCTGAATGTCATATCCACTTGCGGAGCGTATGAACTGACGGGATATGAGTGAATAAATTCCACTGGTCACTGTTCGTCTCACCGTACTCTTGCCAGAGCCAGTTGGCCCCATGACACTTGGGAATATCAAGTCAGACAATTCACAGTCGAGATTGTATCACGTACGCTATCACGACATCATCTGTTCCAAGGTCCTCTGCGTTCACCATCGCAGGACGTTTTCCGGTCACCTGAAGAGGTTCCTGAGCTGCCTGATGGTTCTCTTCGTCTTTTTGAAAATGTCGCTCGGTGTTGGCCTGAGTTGTAGAGTCCGACGCAAGAGATTCCCGAGATGCTTGATCCATCTCTGTGGGTTCCTTATCTGTCCGAACAACTTTCCCCGCGTTTGTTGGAGGCGTAGAGGGCTCCGTCACGCGAGTTTCCTCGACTGCCTGAGCACGTCCATGATCCGTCCCTCTGCGTGCTTCGTCTGTCTGAAAGTGGCTTGTCGGAGGCGAAGAGCGGGCTTCTGCTTTGGCGGATGGTGGAGTCGGTGCATCGGCCAGGCTGACTTGCTTCGTTTCTTTGAGCCCCATCTTCAGTTTGGCCGTCGCCTTTTGTGACTGCACCATGCGAGGGCTCTCCCGGGCGAGGATATGTTGAATAAGCTCATTCGGCGAGTTGTCATCACTCCTGCAGCGAGCTGTCTGGGCACCATAAGCGATGATCGTCTTCCAGTAATCCGCCTTCAGCTCATCCAACCTTATCTCGCCAACCTTGGGGTCGACTTCATCCCACATTGTCGTAGTGAGGTACACCTTCGCTAGGGCGTCTCTTCCGCACAGCTTTCGGAACACTCGGAGGTTCTTGAGCGGCGTACCGGCCATGCGATTGTCCGTTATCCGATGGAGATACAAAATCCCAGAGAGCAATTTATTATTGTCATAACTATGAGGACGAGAGTGTAAATGGGAAACGCAGACCAGTAAACATCATGCATTACCTCGAGTTGAGCCAATCAGAAATCATGTTCAAAGCGACGAGATCTGATTTATATGTATCGTCGAATCCCGGTGTATCCACAAGGACTACGTTTCGCCCACTCTTCTGGTCCAAGAATCTGATAGCAAGGACCTGACTTGTAAACGATTTCAACGTATGGCCTACCCCCTGAGTGTCACGTCCACTTGCGGAGCATATGAACTGACGGCATATGAGTGATCAAATTCCATTACTTACTGTTTGTCTCACCGTACTCTTGCCAGAGCCCGTTGGTCCCATGACACTTGGGGATATCAAGTCAGATAATTCACAATCGAGGTTTTTATTACGTACGCTATCACGACATCATCTGTTCTAAGGTCCTCTATGTTCACTATCGGAAGACATTTTTCGGTTACCTGAGGAGTTTTCCGAGGTTGTCGCTCTGCCCTTGTCTGAGACGGAGAGTCCGATGCAAGGGATTGCTGAGATCCGTGATCCATCTCTGTGGATTCCTTGTCTGTCGGAACGCGCTTCTCTGCGTTTGTTGGAGACGGGGAGAGCTCCGTCACAATTTCCTCGGCTGCCTCAGCATGTCGATGATCCGCCCTTCTATGTGCTTGGTCCGTCTGAGAGTGGTTTGTTGGATGCGAAGAATGGGCTTCTCTTTCAGCGGATGGCAGAGTCAGTACATGGGCCAGGCCAGTTCGGGTCGACTTTTTCTGTGGTTGTTAGGAGGAGTTAAACCGGCACATGCTGACAAGTGGTGAGTGACGGCAAACCTCACGAGCAGTTTTGCTTTGCGTTGCACCCATGTCTGTACTTGATGCTAATGGACTTGCTGCTCAGAAGTTAAAACACGGGTCGATGGGGGTGTCGGTTCTATCTTACGAAGGACTCACGATGGCCTGTTCCTTCGTGCGCGGGTGTCTAGCGGAGAGACAGGTAAGCGGAATGGTGTCAGGGTAGAGATAGAGTGTGGTGTGGGCACATCCCTCGACTGCATACTACCTCGTGGATTGATGGCGCATCCTCACGGTGGAGGATGATGCCGAGAAATGAAATGGAAGAAGATTGGATAGGTCACTATGACAGATCTCGATGAAAGGGATCTTGCAGCCAGAAATTGTGTAATAATCCGGAAGGCAAGTGACACCGATGTAGACATGAGGCAGCCTTGAGTGATTCATAGCTCATATTGATCCATATCCACGCAACAACTGATTCTACAATGTGGGCTTGATGTGGGCATACCTCAGAACGTCCAGCTACGATCCCGATCCTTCAAAGCTTGAGGACCCGAAATTGACCCACTAGCACCGAGCTGGCTGGTTGCAACGGTTTGCCCGTGAAATGTAGGAAAACCTATCAAAGTCATGAACAGAAATATAAAATGTTATTACGGAGGTATCTACCGTTTGCAGCATGTGCACATTCCATGCATGATGGACATGTCAGTGGGCACGATCGGATAAGTGGAAGGTTGCTGAGGGCGAAGTGAGGTCAAGACCACTTGACTTGAGCACAGCCACATTGACAGAGCAAACAGAGACACACAGGGGTTTCTACATTGATTTCGGCGAGACAAAACGAAGGCAAAACACTGTGCGGTGAGAATTAACCAGGCCTCTTGATCTCGGTGTATGTCGAGATCTCCCCGACGCCGACGAAGCACACTAATAATACCTCAAGATTTTAGTCGTCACACTCAGTGAACCGTGAAATTAAGAGCGTAGGTGGGGTTTGCCTGCGAGCGGGACACGAGTCCGGCGGTCGTGTCTAGGAAGCTGTACGTGGCACTTCACGTTCCTGATATCAACGAGTCACTGACTCGTCATTAGAATCTTCTGCAGGGCAGGCTGACCCCAAGCCCTATGGAACCATCCCTAACGCGGTTGTAGTGCAGAACAACAGCAGTGCCAAAAGTCGTCATCCCTGACAACCCTTCGTCAGCGAACCTCGCGTTGAGCCTTATCGCGATTGTTGTTGGTGTCCCGGTCCCTTTGGTAACACTTTTCTCAGATTTGAATTAATTTTCAACTTTTAAAACAGATTTTTGCTTTTTTTCGTTTTTATTCTGTTATTTTTGTTGTTTTGCCAAAAAATCTTCCTCTTCAAGAGTTCGGTTTCGGGTCGAGCTTTCGGGGTTCCATGGACAATGTAAAAATGGAGTTCATCGACAACCCGGAAGAGGAGGTGCTGGCCCTGTCCTGGGGGTTTCAAGTGCAGCTCTTGCAGCTCTTTGGTAACCCCATCCTACTATCAGGGAGTTCCGACCGAGCTGTCATGTAGTACCTTCTCCTTCTTCTAGGTTCTACATACCTGCATACCGTGGCACTTTTCGGGTGAAAGACACAAAGTAATGCTACGACGGCGAGTAGGGCCATTCTCGTTTGCCCCATTCCATTTTGTCCCACTCTAACCAGAACTTGTCACATGCTTGGAGATCCCCCAACTCTACATCCTCCACCCAGCCCCGGCGATAGAGCCGCCATCGGTTCCAAAGAGCTTGACTAACATTGAACCCGAGCCCGGTCAGGCAGGCTATGCTTTGATCGCGCTCTCTGCGATTTCTCGATCTGTCATCATATTCTCGGTCACTGCGAGCGTCGGGGAGTTAGGCCGGCTGGTGCGGAAATGAATGGCAAATTCAGGACCGGGGCCAGGATAGGACTCGAAGTCGGTATGAGCAATGATATCGCAATGTTTTGTAGATACCTTTGCACGTAAATACCATCCCGCAGTGGGCAATGAAGTAGAATCCTGTCTGTTCCTATACACAATGCCATTTCTCGTCGGTCGTAAAATAAAAGACCACATCCACTGACAACAAACTGCGAGGCCGCGTCACTCATGAAGGTCGTAGTATACGCACATCTGGCATCATATCTAGGGGTCGTACGGTAGATACCACTAGTCTCATCTCAAGGAAAATAAATGGCGAAGACTCATCAAGCCTGACAACTTCAGCGCCGCCACTTCACGCCACTTGTCGTCTATCTGCGCCTGCAAAGCATCATACTCTGTCTGAAGATCCATCAATACGATCGGGTCTGAAGCCGTCTTCCTCTCCTTGTCGATCTTCCATAGAAGCTCCGTTGGTTTCTCGACCAGCGCCTCCAGCTGAGAATACACTTGTTGCCCGACTTGTTTCCTTGAGCTCCACATTCAGCTCGGCCATCCCTTTTTGTGGCTGCACCACGCGAGTACCCTCTTTGGAGAGGATACGTCGAAGAAGCTCTTTCGGGGAGTCATCGTCACTCCTGCAGCGAGCTATCTGGGCTCCACGAGTGATCATCCCCTTCCAGTAATCCGTCTCGAGCTCATCCAACCTCTTCTCGCCGACCTCTGGGTCAACTTCATCCCACATTGTCGTAGTGAGATATACCATCGCTAGAGTGTCCTTTCCACACAGCTTTTCGAATACTCGGAGGTCCTTCAGCGGTGTAGCGCCCATGCGGTTGTCCGTTATCCGATGGAAATACAAAATCCCAGAGAGAGGTTTCTTCTTGCGACTGTGAGGACGACAGTATAAGCGAGAAATGCAGGCTAGTAAATTTCATGCATTACCTTGACTTGAGCCATTGAGAAATCCCGTTCAAAATGTCGGGATCGGATGTATCTGTGTTGTCGAATCCCGGTGTATCCACAAGGACTACATATCGCCCACTCTCCTCGTCCCAGAATCTGACACCATGGACCTGACGTGTACACGATTTCAACCTATGGCCTACCCCCTGGGTGTCATATCCACTGGCGGAGCATATGAACTGACGGCATATGAGTAACCAAATTCCACTACTCGCTGTTTATCTCACCGTACTCTTGCCAGAGCCAGTTGGTCCCAAGACACTTGGGGATATCAAGTCAGACAATTGGCGGTCGAGATTTTTATCACGTACGCTATCACGACATCGTCTGTTCCAAGGTCCTCTGCGTTCACTATCGCAGGATATTTTGCGATCACCTGGGGAGATCCTTGAACTGTCCGACGGTTGTCTTCGCCCGTTCGAGAACGTCTCTCTGGGTCGGCCTGAGTTGGAGAGTCCAACGCAAGAGATTCCTCAGATTCTCGATCCATCTCTATGTGCTCCGTGCCCGTCCGAATGTACTTCCCCAAGATCGATGGAGACGGAGAGAGCTCCGTCATACAAGTTTCCCCAGCTTCCTGAGCATGTCCATGATCCATCCTTCTGTGTGGTTCGTGTATCTGAGAGCAGTTTGTCGGAGAAGGATGGGCTTCTGTGTCTGCGCATGGCGGAGTCGGTACACGAGCTAGGCCGGTTTGCTTCGTTTCTTTGAGCCCCATCTTCAGCTCCGCCATCCCTTTTTGTGGCTGCATCACGCGAGGGCCCTCCTGGGCGAGGATACGTCGAATAAGCTCCTTCGGGGAGTCATCGTCACTTCTGCAACGAGCTATCTGAGCTCCATAAGTTATCATCGTCTTCCAGTAATCCGCCTTGAGCTCATCCAACCTCCTCTCGCCGACCTTCGGCTCGACTTCATCCCACATTGTCGTGGTGAGGTGCACCTTCGCTAGGGCGTCTGTTCCGCACACCTTTCGGAATGCTTGAAGATTCTTCAGCACGGTACCGGCCATGCGGTTGTCCGTTATCCGATGGAGATACAAAATCACGGAGATAACTTTATCTTTGTCGGAACTGTAAGGACGAGATTGTAGGCGAGTCATGCGGGCTAGCAAGTATGATGCATTACCTTGAGTTGAGCCAATCAGAAATCACTTTCAAAATGTCGAGATCGGATTTGTATGTGTCGTCAAATCCCGGTGTATCCACCAAGACTGCGTTTCGCCCACTCTCCTGGTCCCAGAATCTGACACCAATGGCCCGACTTGTAAATGACTTCGATGTATCACCTACCCCCGGGGTGTCATATCCGCTTGCGGAACGTATGAACTGACGGCAAATGAGTGAACAAATTCCATTACTTGTCACTGTCTGTCTCACCGTACTCTTGCCAGAGCCTGTCGGACCCATGACACTTGGGGATATCAAGTTAGAGAATTGATGGTCGAGACAGTTATCACGTACGCTATCACGACATCATTTGTTCCAAGGTCCTCTATGTTCACTATCGCAGGTGGGTTTTCGGCTACCTGAGGTCCTTGAACTGTCCGACGATTCTCTTCGCCTTTTTGAGAACATCGCCCTGCGATAGTTTGAGTCGGAGAGTCCAACGCAAGATATTCCTGAGATCCTTGATCCATCTCTATGGGTTCCATGTCTGTCCGAACGTGTTTCTCTGCGTATGTTGGAGATAGAGAGAGCTCCGCCACACGAATTTTCTCGGCTGCCGGAGCATGCCGATGATCCGTCCTGCAACGTGTTTCGTCTGTCTGAGAGTAGTTTGTCGGAGCCGAAGAATGGACCTCTGTTACGGCGGATGGCGGCTGATCTGGTACATGGGCTAGGCCAGCTTGCTCCGACGGTCTGAGTATCTGTTGGAGGAGTTAAACCCGTGTTTGCTGACGAGTGGTCACCGTGGGTGAGCGACGGCAAATGTTACTAACTCTCTTCCACCTGCTTTGCATTGTAGCTTTGTCTGTATTCAAGTTCGATGTTGATGGAAGTCCTGCTCAGAGACCAAAACATGGGTTGATGGAAATGTCAATTCTATCTTACGAAGCACTCACGATGGACTGTTCCTTCGTCTGTGGGTGGCTAGCAGAGGGACAGGCAAGCGGAATGGTTTCAGGGCAGAGATTTAATGTGGTGTGGGACACATTCCTCGACCTCGTGGACTAGGGGCGTGTCTGCGCGATGGAGGATAGTGCCCAAAATTGTAATAGGGCTGGCAGGGGATTGGGGCGCTATGCCAGATAAGCTTGACGAAAGCGGTCTTGACTCTTGAGACCAGGGATTAATAACCCTGAACTTAGGCGCAGCAAGTGACATCGAGGTAGGCATGACTCGGGGGTCCAGGGTTTCAATTGGCACTAATCAACTATCATAATTCCACTCCACTCGAAATTCGGCCCTGGCAATTATGCATTCGGATTTCGGCGAGACGAAACGAAACGAGACATTCGGTAAGAATTAACTAGGCCTCTTGACCTCATGGATGTCGAGATCTCTCCGAGGCCGGGGCCGACGGCGCACATCATGATCGCTTCGATGTTTCAGTTGTCAGACTGGATCAAATCGAGAGCTTGGGTGAAGATGGGTTGGTGAACATCTGCGAGTCGGCGGACGTAACTCCGACGTTCATGTCCAGGAAATCGTGTGTAGCATTTCACGTTCCTCATTGTTAGAATTCAGGGTGCCGGACCACACAGTAAGAATAACGGAACAATCCTGTCTGTCTGGGCTCTGTAAAACAAGTTAACAACAGACATTTTCTCCCGGGATATGTCCGGTTGGAGAAGACTCTGCCTAGTCTAATCAAGCCTTAGTCCAGACAAGAGCTGTAACCCACACCATGTCGGGCCACACGTTGACTCGGAAGAACATCACAAATGGACCGTCGGATTAGTCACGTCACCAGACTACTATATAAGGTAGCTCCCACGGGCCGGGCAATGGGAACCCACTCCGTCGTTCTGCAGTTCGAAGCGTGCGGTACCAGAACTAGCTGATGTGGACTGCTGTCTTCGTCATCCGCGAGGGAGTCAATGAAGTGACACTGACAAGAAACTGCAAGGACAGGTTACTCATAAAGGTCGTAGTATACGCATATCTAACGTCATCTAGAGGTCGTGTGGTGGATACGTGTCCGATCCTTCCATGCCTCTTGAAAACATTCAGAATCCTTGGCCCGCCAATTGATGAAGCCGTAGGTCATGAGCATCAAATGACGCATAGACATTTGACCTCGGCTCATTACCGGTCTTGTCTCGAGGAAAATGAGTGGAGAAGATTCTTCGACCGTGACGACTTCTGTTCCTCCATTTGACGCAGCCTGTCGTCTATCTGCGCTCGCAATTCATCATACTCTGTCTGAAGATCCGTCAGTACGCTCGGTTCTGCGGCCGCCTTCCTCTCCCTGCTGATCCTCCGTAGAAGCTCTGTTTGTTTCTCAACCAGCGCATGCAGCTGGGAATATAGCTGTTGCCCAGCTGCTGTATCTTTGAGCTCCATCTCCAGCTCACCCATCTCCAGTTGTAGCTGCAACGGAGTACCGCTCTCCCGAGCGAGGATATGTCGAATGAGCTCCTTCGGGGAGTCATCGTCACTCCTGCAGCGAGCTATCTGGGCTCCAAGAGTAATCATCCCTTTCCAGTGGACCCTCTTGAGCGCATCCAACGCCTTCTCCCAGTCGCCGGGCTTCGGCTCAGCCGCGTCCCACTCCGTCGTGGTGAGGTATACCTTCGTTGGAGCGTTTGTTCCGCACAGCTGGTCGATTTCTCGGAGGTTCTTCAGCGGCGTACACACGTGGCGGTTCGTCATCGGATGGAGATACAAAATCCCAGAGAGGCGTTTCTTCTCGTAACTGTAAGGACGAGAGTGTAGGCGAGAACTGCGGGCTAACAAACATGATGCATTACCTTGATTTGAGCCAATCAGAAATCGTTTTTAAAATGTCGCGATGCGATTCATATGTGCCGTCGAGTCCCGGTGTATTCACTAGGACTACGTATCGCCTGCTCTCCGAGTCCCAGAATCTGGTAGCAAGGACCTGACGTGTAGACGTTTTCACCGCCTCTCGAGTGTCATATCCACTTGCGCAGTGTATGAGCTAACGGGATGTGAGTGATCAAATCCCGCTACTTGTTGTTTGTCTCACCGTACTCTTGCCAGAGCCTGCTGGTCCCATGACACTTGAGGATATCAAGTCAGATAATTTACAGTCAAAATTTTCATCACATACGCTATCACCACATCATCTACTGTAAGGTCCTGTGCATTCACTATCGCAGGAGGTTGTTCGGTTAACTGAGAAGGTCCTTGAACTGTCTGAGTGTCTTCCTCTTTTTGAGAATATCGCTTTGCGTTGGTCTGAGTTAAAGAGTCCGGCCCAGGAGATGCATGAGATCTTTGATCCGTCTCTGTGTATTCCATATCTGATTGAGCGTATTTCCCCGCGTTTTTTGGAGACAGAGAGAGATCCGTTATACGAGTTTCCTCGGCTACTTGAGCATGTTCATGAACCGTCCCTCTGTGTGCTTCGTCTGTCTGAGAGTGGTTTGTCGGAGGAGCAGAATGGGCTTCTGAGTCTGCGGATGGCGGAGTCGGTCCATGGGTCGGGCTAGTCTGTTTCGTTTCTGTGAGCCCCAGACTCCGCTCTGTCAGCATGTTTTGTAGACACACCTTGCGAGGGCTCCCGCGGGCGAGAATATGTCGAATAAGCTTCTTCGAGGAGTCGTCGTCACTTCTGCAGCGAGCTACCTGTGCTCCATGAGTAACCATCCCCTTCCAGTAATCCTTCTTGAGCTCATCCAATCTCCTCTCGCCGAGCTTCTGGTCAACTTCGTCCCACATTGTCGTGGTGAGGTATACCATCACTAGTGCGTCCTTTCCACACATCTTTCGGAATACTCGGAGGTTCTTCAGCGGCGTACCGGCCATGCGGTTGTCGGTTATCCGGTGGAGATACAAAATCCCAGAGAGAAGCTTATTCTCCTTGTAACTGTGAGGGCGAGAGTGTAGGCAAGAAATGCGGGATAGTAAATATCATGCATTACCTTGACTTGAGCCATTGAGAAATCCCGTTCAAAATGTCGAGATCGGATGTATCTGTATTGTCGAATCCCGGTGTATCCACCAGGACTACGTATCGCCCACTCTCCTCGTCCCAGAATCTGACACCATACACCTCCCTTGTACACGATTTCAACCTATGGCCTATTACCCGAGTGTCATATCCACTTGCAGAGCATATCAGCTGACGGCACATGAGTGAATAAATTCCACTGCTTGCAGGATGTCTCACCGTGCTCTTTCCAGAGCCTGTTGGTCCCATGACACTTGGGGATCGGGTCAGACAAATCACAATCGAAATTTTTATCACGTACGCTATCACCACATCATCCGTTCTGAGGTCCTGTGCATTCACTATCGCAGGAGGGTGTTCGGTTAACCGAGAAGGTCCTTGAACTGTCTGAGTGTCTTCCTCTTTTTGAGAATGCCGCTCCGCGTTGGTCTGAGTCGAAGAGTCCAGCCCAGGTGATTCGCGAGACTCTACTTGATCCATATCTGTGGATTCCTTGTCTGTTTGAACGTGTTTCCCCGCGTTTCTTGGAGACGGAGAGAGCTCCGTCACACAGGTTTCCTCGGCTGCCTGAGCATGTCCATGATTCGCCCGGTGTGCTTCGTCTGTCTGAGAGTGGTTTGTCGGAGGTGCAGAATGAGCTTCTGAGTCTGCGGACGGCGGAGTTAGTCCATGGGCTGGGCCAGTCTGCTTCGTTTC
>JBBPQP010000949.1:0-14998 GCA_038092555.1 Boletus subgraveolens
TCATAACTATTATTCAAATCCTCTTCCCTGATACTTATTATGGTATAAGTGTGCCTCAACCACATACTACTTAATATCTCTGCTTCACTTCCAAACACCTCAGCTGTTCTTGCCCATCTCTCGCGGCGCCGACCCCTGCAATTCCAAGGATTTGTACAACGAACTATCAACCCACAGACTCCGAGCTTCGGACTCCCTCCCGCCCCTCCAGCGTCCTACCGACTCGTGCCAACCTTTCGTATTTGTCGCCGTTACCCCCGTCAGAAAGCTCACCGGCATTGCGGCCGAAAGGTCGTGGCAATGATCAAAATCGTGGTTCGATCTTTTCCTGGGAGCAGATGGCAGTCGACAGTTCCCAAATCCTCGCGCGAGAGGAGCTGGAGGGCAGGTTGGCGGATATCGTGGCTCCTTTCACCCCAGGTGGTCCCTCCCCAAACGTGAGCACCATAGGTCTGGAGGTCCCAGAGACCCCTAATCTATCTACCTTGCCATCCCCTTCTGGCTATGGTTCAATCTCGCAGGTCCTTCTTCCCGATGTAACCCCATCTCCCGCAGTCCATCACCTAGCTCCAGTATTTGAAACTTCGGTTGAGTTGCCACCGCCAGATTCCGGTACCATTACCCTCCTTCGTCTGCAAATCGCTCAGGCGGAGACTATTGCGAAGGAAAGACTCTTGCGTTTGCAGGAGCTCGAGGAACAACTTTATGCTACAAAGCAGTGTCGGATCAGAGAGACAGAAGAGCTTGCCAGGCAGATTTCCGTTCTCGACCGACAACTACGCACCAGCGTGGAGACAAGGGAGCGGATGGACGAGGAACGTGCTGCGTTCACTGTATCGCTCCAGGATGAGCTAAGGCAGGCGGAAGCCCGGTGTGACCAGGCCGCACAGGCAGGTTTTGCACGAGGTCAGCAGGCAGCTCGCTCGTCGTGGGACGCCACGCTTGCCAGTGTGCATAAAAGCTGGGAGGCGGCGTGCGTCGCCAAGGAAACTGCTTGCTTATGGTCTGCAGTGAAAGACCAGGCTGATGATGAGAGGAAGAATATACAATCCGCTCGTCAAATGTTGAACGTCTTCATGGCTGTGCTGGATCACAACCAAGAGCGATTGCAAGGTCTACTCGCCTGATTCATGTGGGTCCTTGCTTAATACAATCTCGAATCGAGTCATCTTATGCGTTGTTCCCAGGTCACATTTACGACCCACTCACGTCTTTGGATCTGGGGGATACCTGTCTTTGTCCAATATCATGTTTTAGTCATGTCCGTTTCTTAGTCATGTCCACCCTAAATGCCATTGTACACGATACATACATTATACAGGACCGGCTATGAATCTTCACGGTGTATCAGTGTAAAATAATAAGATAACATGTCTTGACTCTATACAAAGCATTCCACTGCCTCCATACAAGTATCCAGCAGACATGCATGATTGTTGACAAGACTAGCTTGTTGTAAGCGTGTGGCGACAGCCTTCTGGATAGCATCTCGACTACGAGGACTTGAGTACATCAATAGAATCATCCACAATTCTACTCACTCGACGGGTCCGTATGCTACCCTCACGTCACAACGCATTGATCGGATCAATATGGGCCACGAAGAAAATATGGGGGTATCAAGTATAAATGATATGAATGCCTTGGCTTTGAGGCTTGGAAACAAGATTGTTGCGGTGGCGGAGAATCCAGTTGGCATCTCTTCAATCGAGAGGGGGAACTTGATAGATACGAGTTTCAGCTGAGCCTGGAGCTGCGAGCAAGACGACCAGTAGTCGCCGAGGCGTTGGACGATCTGCCAGCGACGGCGGTCAGCACCGTGAAAATGAATGTCTAGTGAAATCCGTACCTGACGAATACCTTGGTCTCCGTGTCGAACGACGAGCTGGTTTGCTGTTCGTAGCATCAATGCGCTCAAAATAGGAAAGACTTCCTTGTGCTTCGCCTTGGAGCTCTCGGCCCGTCTGATTTGTATGTTTGCAATGACTGGACGAAACTTTATGCAAGGGATGGATACACAATAACTTGACGCGTAAGTAAATTCGAATAATTCCGGGAGAACCTTGGTTGCCCTCCACATATGCAAGCTTTGGAGGGCCTCCAGCTCATCTGCTTAGTGGCTGAACACTCTGCCAATGGTATTTGGATGCTAGAACTTACCTTTGAGATGGAAGATCTCTGCGCTCGTGCTGTTTTTCTGTATATGGATGCGTCGTTCAGCATCTTCCACTATTGACGTAACCTCTTTCTTCTGCGATTCGACTTCATTGAGTTTCTCCTCGAGACGGTCGAGCTTCGCCTTAGCTTCCTTGACATCGGCATGGAATGTATCCAGCTCCGCACTGAACCTTTGTGAAAACCGTTGCCACAGTTCATAACAGCATAAACACACACCTTTGCTCAGCAATGGTAGCTTTCAGTTCGTTCAAATAGTTTTGGTCACACCCTTCGAGTTCTGCTACTTCAGCCTTCTCTTTCGCGAGCTCTTCCATAAGTTTGTCATACTCTTGCTGTAGACCGGGAACTATGTCTTGTGCCTGCCGCATGATTCCCTCGAGAGCTTTGGCATCCTAGACGAAACATAAGATCACTATTCGGCATGAGGCATAAATCGCTTACCGCTTCCAGATTATTGAAACCTTCATTTGCCTTCTGGCGCAACTGTTCGACCCATTGCACCTTCCAGTCATACCACTCTGACTTGGCCTGCGCATGGTTGTGTGCCTTGATTAATTTGAGCTGATGCAATAACTCGGCCTGCCCGTTCTCATCGGTAGTGACAAACTCCTGAAAAAGTGGAGGCGTCGCTTTCTGGGCTTCCTCTTCCGCCTCCTTGTATATCTCCTTGATGCGCTCGACCCAAGTTTGCAAGTCTTTACTGACATGACTATAGAGTTCCAGTTGGGGAACGTTTAGTGCCATCGCGACCACGTATTCCGCAAGAGGTATCTGTGCTTCGATCGATGCCCTTCGTGAAGGACGCAGAACAGAGGGATGGACGATCGAACGGCGAGGTGCAGCAACGTCGTCCATGAATCGAATACCTGTCATCTCGAAGAACTGCTCAATGGATATCTGGGGACCTTGGGTATCGTCTATGCCCTCCTCTTCTACATCGCCTCTCCATTGTACGTCGTCGTCTTGACCAAGTTGGGTATTATGATCATCTGGTACAGGCCCCAAGTTTTCGCGACGAGGGGATGCGCGAATGGGTATGTCGCCAAATGAAGATGGATGTTCAGAAGACTGTTCCTGTCCTTCGGGGATGTCAACCTTTGTTGGTGAGGCTGACTTACGATTGGTGGCGTCTTCCCTGCCCCCAATAAACCCGATGCTTTTTCGCCCCAGCACAGCAGCAGCAGTCTTGATAGGCGAGATTCGATTAGGGGGGGTGGCCCCCGCATTTGTTGCCGTCGCCAGATCGGGAACTACATTGCCCAGACTCTTCCGCTGAGCGAAATAGCCCGATGGCCGCCGAAAACCAGCTGAGGTGCGCTTGCTTGGTCCAGCACCATGCTGCTCTTCAATATGGAAGGGCGCCAGCTTGACTGGCGACATTCTGGATGGTGACAACAGAACCCGGACAGCACCAGTGCCACGCCCTGGAGTAATCGACAGTCTCTCTGTACCAGCGAGCCGCTTCGCTGGGCTTGGCTGCACACCGTAATCAGTGTCTAAGGCGTCATTTGGTCGCTTGTGAGAAGAGGGGCGGGTAACAGGGGGAGCAAACGCTGCAGTGAACTTTCTCGGTGACGAAGGTGCTTTGGTAGGAGAGGACGAACGAGAACGAGCAGGGGATGCGGGGGCGCGAGGTTTCGGCGTGAAAGTGAAGTTCGATGGCTCTGGGATGACTGTGGACTGTGGAGGATTCCCAGAAGGCGCAGGTTGCGTCTCTGGTGACGTGGATTGGGGTGCGCTGAAAACGGGAGGTCTGTCTGACGATGATATTGGCTCCGTCGAAGCTGCAGCGGAAGCGACGGGGTCGTCATCAGTGGGTATTTCTGGGTACAAGGCTTGAGGTTCAGCAGGAGTAGCAGGGGGTGGAGGTGATTCAGGGATTGCGGGGTAAATTTCTTGCGAACTAGCGAGTGGAACAGAGGGAGGTAATTCAGGTACTGCTTGGTTAATCGCTTCCTCCCCCTGATCTTGGCTGCTGAAAACTGAGGTTATAGTGGAATTTGCACTCGGTCCAAGACTGGCACGCCTCATGAGTTGGGTGACATTAACAGTCTGATTTTCCCCTTCGCCATTACCAACATCCTCATCCACAAAGCTATCTTCGGTGCTTGCGAAGCTGTCCTCTCCTCCGTCTTCGCCACCAATCTCACGAAGCCCCAGGGAGGCTCGAGCAGCCTGTAGCCTCGAGACTGCGTCAGTCAGTTCCATTTCTTGTACATCGCCGTCATCATCCGACGACGGGATATAGGGAGTATTTCCCGAGTGCGTAGCAGAGCGAAGGGCCAACCATGCTTCGCTCGGTGGCTCGGGCGGACGAACGAGGGGGACGGTAAACTCCATTGGCTGTGACACATCACCATCTGAAGTAACAGATTGTGAGTGTATAGACTCCTCTTCGACGTAGGACGTCTCGTTGGACACATCCTGCTGATCATCGTGAATATCTGCAGGTGGCTGGGGTATGGAAATGTTCGCAAGTGGCTGCCGAGAAACTCCAAAGGATAGTGAGCGTTTCCGAACAAAATTCCGGGGGACAACTTCGGTCACGTCCATGTCCACACCATCAGACGGAGCATCCACGTCATTGAACTCGTCATCCATGGAAGTCTCAGTTCCGGCCCTGAAAAACGCAGATGGGGAGAAGCCTGTATCATCTGAGTCCATCTCCATCGATTCCTCTCCACCGCCTTCGCTGAAGGCCATTGAATGGCGACCCGAACTGGGGCGACGAGACCTCTTTGCGCCTGGATATGCATTCTCGTCATTTGTGACCCGGGGAGTGTCAGGCTCTGGCTCGGCAGCAGGCGACGACTGGGGTGAAGTGGTGCTGTTTGTGTTGTGATCCGGTACTTCGAAGAGGCGTACGTGAGCATGGTTGGCAAAGCTGACGCGTCTTCCCAAGGATTTACGAGTGAGATTGTCGTCGCGATAGTCGCTAGTGATGTCCATGGATTGAGTTGCATCGTCACCATCGTCAGGGGCGTTGAATGCCGCCTTGAGGATGCTCTTTCTGGGAGCCTAAGAGAAGTTAGGTCGTGGCAGGTGTACCAAGAGAGGGACGCACGAGGGAGCGACGGGCTTTGGCTGCTGGGCTGAGCGGATCACCAGGAGCGATGGAGTGAGCGCGACGTCTGCGGCCAGGGTGAGCCTGGCTTTTGTTAGCGGCAGCGAATGAGTTTCGCCGCGAAGGCGAGTTGCGATTGACCGTCATCAGTTGGACCGAATCACACAAACCACCGCATCACTTCAATAACAAAAGCACGTGATATTTACTCGACGCGTCTCGTCACATGATCAACTCCCTCTTCCCATCCGTCGCACGCTCGTCCTCAACGACCTCTGCTCCATCGCACCGACTACCTCATCTTCCGTCACTATGTTCTTCTTCCCTAGCTGCCTAGGTCGTGATTGAGAACTCTGTAATGGCTACCTTCAACCTGCGCACCTCTTTTTCTTTTTCACGGGGTCTACCTCTCCTTTGCCAGGGATATACTCAACACCTGGACCTTCGGCTTCCACAGCTGCTTGGCGGTGCTTTCTGTTTGGTAGAATGACGGCCGATTCGTCCGCTTCAGCCAGGGTGTCATCTCCTATCGAAAGACCCTTTATCTCCCGCTCGAGCTTGGATACCGACCTCGTCGACCTTTTACCTGTACTTGTTTTTGAAGCTTTGTCGCGCGTTTCTTTCTTGTGGTTCTTGCTCTTCTTAGCAGCCGTCGGAGGAATGTAGTCGTCTGAAACATCATCATTGGTCGACAGCACCTTGTCCTCGGCTTCATCGTCATCCGTATTCTGGTTCGCGTGGTCGGAGTGTGAGGCCTCTGTCTCTGGCTGTGCATCGTGATGTTCCATAGCTTTTACAATTGTAGTAGCTTTCCCCTTCCCGTGTAGTGGAGAGGAAGGTGTCTCCGACTCGGCATCCGTTTCATATTCCTGGGCAGAGTCCTCGGATTCACACTAAATCAGTTTAGCTCGTCAGTTCCAATACAAGATGCGAACAACGTACGTCTCCAACAATATCTTCGATCTCGCTTTCCGAACTTGATACCACCACCGGCTTCCTTGCAGTTCCAAGCAAGCCAGCTTGGTGCAACATGTCAATCTTTGCATCCATTTTTCGCTCATTGCGTTCAACCTATCTCTCTCAGTAAGCAGGACACGTCCAGCGAATCCTGTGTCGGCGCACCTCGCTCATGAGCCTTAGCGCGTAGGTTCTCTCAACAGCGCGCATCCTCTCTTCCATCTCTCTCATGACTTCCTCTCGAGTTTCCGCCTCCACTATGGCGCACCGCATTTCTGCTTCATAAAGCTGAAAAAGGGCCATTATGGATTAACTCCGAGTAATTTCAATCTCATGCATACCCTTAGACGTAGGTCCTCGATCTCATCGAACAAGGCATCTACCAATGGATTGATTGGTTCGTCATCACTATCCTCCTCCTGGTCATCGTTCGCCTCTTCGTCCTCTGGAGTGGATATTATGCAGCTGTTAGACAGCTCTTACAATCACTTACCTTCAAGCACCTCTAGATGTGCCTCACTGAGCTTCTTTCCTGGCCCAAAGCTCGATATTGTCACCTTTCGTGTAATGGCACGTGGCAGACCCGAGAGACCCGGTTTAGTGGTCGCACTAGGCTTGCTAGGACTGGTGTGGATGCGGGGTAAGGGGGCATTGTTCACTACTGTTGATATCTCTCTTGCCAACGCAGAAAATTTCATAACATGCGAGTTTTCGTCAAACCCTGTGTCGTATGGATTAACATTCACGATCATAGCCTACGCGGGATATGAGAAATTCGCAATTGATCGAATCGGAAACGAGAGACGCACGATTCTGCCATCACCAGCGAAGTAATCCATGAGAATCTCAGTCAACTTGCTGTGTCGGAAGGGCACCACAGCTAATGCTCTTTTTACATCCCTGGTATCACTCTGACCCGGGTTGGCGAGACTTTGAGCCAAGCGTTTTTGGTTGGACCTCATAACCTGCATGCGCGGTCAAACTATGGTCTGTTCGAGGCAACATCTAGCTACCTCCATGCACTGCCCCAGGACCATGAGGGACTTGTTGATGTTGCCCGCCTCTTTGAGTCGGTCCCCGGTTGTTTGAGTATGTTTCGTCCGTTCCGACCCAGCCAGATCAACAACGGTGAGTCGTGATATTTGCACTGAATTTGGATCCTAGCACAAGTTGAGTGAATACTAGCCAGGTGGTGGGAAACAGAGGCCCACGTCTCGGTCACCACGGTGATTTCTGAGAATCTTTACGGTGATTATGCCGTGACTTCGACTGCTTTGACTATTAGCAAGCGTTCCGAACACACGCCTATGCAGTTGCCCAAGTTTGACGAGGGCTTTCCCTTGTGTAGCGCTAGCAACGCGGAAATGTTTGAGTCCAGAAATATACCTCCCTGCATTCCCAGTGCTACTGTCATCCATTGCGTCATGTGCGGGAGAAGGTTTCACTGCAAGTGCCTTTCGGGTCAGGATAACCGCACTTGCACCTTGCCCATGGAAGTTCTGTGTGCTACGTGGAGCCCCCGCCACTTCATTGTCCTGATTATCGTTGACAGAAGCAAGGAGGTCGTAGACTTTCTCGTTGTATACTTCCACGTAAGAGATCCAGACGGAATATTCGTAGTTGCGATCGAGTTTGATTATCGTCGGATCGGCATGGAAGTCAGAATCGTCTGGGGATGCCATGTGCTCAGCCAAAACTTCAGCTAGGGCCGGTTCATTTGAAACATCGATATCAATTGAAGGAGGGGTGAGATCTGACGGATCAACCTCTTCTACCCCGTAGAGTCGGACAGGTCGATACTGTGGCTTTTTCGTTAGCGGTTAATTCCAGGTCGTTTGCACGTACTCACGCGTCCGTCACTTTGTAGACCTTCAACACTGTTGAATATTACGTCTAGTGTCCTTGGCAGAATTCCACCGGAGCCAGGCTCATTGCTACCCTGGATAGTGTATGTCTTTCCAGAGTTTGTGACCCCATACGCGAAGAGAAGACCATTCTGCCCGTTTAACAGATCCTGGACAAGGGGAAGTGTCGTTTTGGCGAAGAAGTCCGCTTGCTGAGTGGACGGAGGGAAGACATGGGAAAACTTGTAGATCGAGGAAGGTGTCGTCGATGCCCGATAGTACATCCCAGATGCTCCGCGGCCGTCGCTGGATGGATCGGACATCCTTACCGCAGTGTCCGACAATGGATCCAGGTAAGGCATGATGGCTGGCTCATCGTCACCGAGACGAGGTCTTATGCGAAGATACGCCTGTTCCAAGGTGATTCTGATCTGTCACACGTAGGATTTTCTGCACGTACCATGATTGGTTCTTGTTCTGCTGTCGCTGATTTTGCGACCAGAAGTTTTCCAGCTCTCTTGGGTGCGGTATGCTTTACATCAGGTGAGTTGGGTCTGTTCGTCAGAGGCTTCCTAGTGGCCGCTGTCTTTGTCGCCGAGACACCTGGGGTTGCGGTTGATCGGGTCGAAGTTTTTGTCTTGATCGCTTTGATCGCAAGGGGGGGACTTGGCGACGGGCCAGTAGGAGTCTTGGTTCGCGTTGAAGCGCGAGTAGCGGGTGCAGACGGCTTTGCACGGCTAGTCATGGTCCAGGACAAGTCGCGACGCGTCGTGCCACGTGATCTATTGATCTTATCTCACTCGGCGACTCGACTCCAATATTTTGACGATGCTCCCAACCCCAGATCTGTCCCACCTCTCCTACGACGACAAGCTCCACATATACGACCCAGCAGGCAAGCTTCGCTTACAGATCGCTGCTGGTCTGCGACTCATGTTTCCACAGAGGACACCTTTCTACTTCTAGATGGCCTTGAAAACGATGTAGAACGACTCAAGACCCAAAAACCATTGATATGCCTTGAAATAGGGTAAGAACACGTCCGGATAATCCACCCCTCGCCCTGAAGACACAAGTTAGCTCTGGATCCGGCTGTGTATCTGCGTTCCTTGGCTCAATTTTGGGACCAACAAACGCCCGTCAGTTATCCTCACTACATGTGACGTCCACTACCGATGACCGTACCAGTTTACCTCTGCACTGATATTAACCAACGCGCTTCAATTTGCACCTTTGCCACTGGAAAACAGAACAAGGTACTTTCTTCCCATCACCAGTCTTCAGGAAACCTCACTCAAGTTCAAGCTGGTTTAGGTCCCTCTCGACCCAATTACATGTGATCTCTCCAAACCGCTGTTGACGCGGCTGCGACATTCCGTCGACATCATATTGTTTAACCCACCATACGTTCCCACAGTTCATGAAGAATCCGTCCATGCACAAGGCAGTGCTAGCATCGCTGGCTCTTGGGCAGGGGGACTAGACGGCATGGAGGTAACGAATCGTTTTCTGGACGACGTTGGGGTATGTCATGCTTTCGACTCGTAGGCTACAAAGCACCTACAACAGAGGACAGGATTTATTGTCGGACAACGGCAAGTTCTATCTCGTAGCACTACCGCAGAACAATATCCCAGAGGTTCGCCAAAGGCTACGGGAAAAGTTCAGTATGAACAGCCAGGTGAATGCAACTGAAATTCTGAGACATGGCCTCATTGATATGTTCCAGATTGCACTACAGAGACGAGCCGGAAGAGAGCATTTATTCATCATCTGCTTTTCTCGGAGCTGAGATATATTCAGGGAGAGAAATAAGATACAAGTAAGACAGCATCGCATCCACATTCATGGTGAAACGACAAAGCAAACAAAGCAAAAAATCACAGTTGCAAGATGAATGCCAAAATATGAAACTCGAGGCAGTCGGATTCAGCTGTCATCAGGTCTCCGGGCCTTGATACTAAACCTGGACGGCGACGCTAGATGACGTTCAGCGATAGCAGGATCATGGTGATTAGGATTAGCGTCTCCGTCGAACTCGAGCCGTAGACGAAGCTGACCAACTTCGCGTAAGGCGAGTGAGATGTCAGCTGTGATATTTCGACCAGGCAAGATGTGGTTCCAAATCTGAAGTGGGAATATCAGAATGCGAGAACTTCGCCGGAGTTCAAAGACGGCACGAACATCAACCTCTCCTTCCGCGATCAGCTTATCCTTGCCAAGTGTTTTGTGGTCGTAGATCCATACGTGCATTCTCGGCGTACGCGCACTAGCAGCGAAGACAAAGGACTCGTTCCTGTCATCATTCAGTACCCGAGGTATCGACTAATACTAATTGCCACTCACCACTCCGGTGCTGAAGTCTTGGTACCATGCTTGGTCTTGAATTCTCTGTCGCCAACACGCAACGTGGCATACGGTTTCACATCACCCCCATGGAGATCCTTGGCACCGAACACCACCACACGCAACGATCCGGGCTCCGAAGGAGGACCCCCTGTGCCAGGAGGTCCTGATTCTGTTGATGGGAAGACAGCAGACCCGTGCGCTGAAGTCGATGTCTCGTCCGCGGAACGTAAAGGACGTTCGAGCAGGGGCTCTGCAGGCGGGATGTGACTTTCGGATGACTTGTTATGATGGAGGAATTCCTTTTTGAAAATGCCCCCTACACCATGAATGACACCTTTGCCTGCCCCCATCGGCAACGCGCCGAGTTGGGTCATGGCGCGGCCGGCCGCTGAGAACGTGGATGTGGTCTTGCGCGCCTTGGCAATGATCTCTGGCGCGAATGTCAACCGAATGTGTACCTGTCCCTTTTCGCCGTGTCTCTCCGTTGACAGGGTAACGACACGTTCCACATATTCGAAAGGTTCCAGATCATCCAGGGTGATCCTACTCGCTCCCAGGCTCTTTGATTGTTCGAGTTGGTTCCAGTCAAATACCTCCACTGAGAAGTCCGCAGCAACCCGAGAAGGCTGAGAGAATGTGTACAATGCAGAACGCAGAAGATTTACAAACTTACCACATTGACAATAAAGTTTTCAGACCAATCGGGGTGCAGAGTCTTCTTCTTCGTCTGTGACTTGAATACCTTATGTCCGTCGAGGGTGAACACTGCGTACGGGTCGGATTTACCTTGTGCAAGGTGTCATCAATAAGCGATAACATGTCTGTAACGTCATACCTCCTCTATCAGCGGCCATGAGATCTCTGCCTTCGATCAATTCAACACGCAGGAGGCCCTGATCTGTGTACATCATAAGAAGCGTGTCAGCGGCAGGGTAAAAAAAACGTACTGTTGATGCTCTCCCTTGGTTCCAACTTCACGGGGACGGGTACATAGCGTGCTTCAATTTCGACGGTGGAAATTTTCCTCTCGTCTTGCGCATCAGTCAAGATAAATGATGCGCGGCGGCCCTGTGCGTGAACGGGGTTAAAAAGATGTTTATGTTTGCAACATCCAACTTACCAGCGTTGCTTCCAGGAACGGCTTCGCGTCACCTTTCCATTCAGCGACGACGTCATCTTTGTCACCTTCCGCGCTTTCATTCAGCCGCAGCCAGACACGACCAAAATCGAGCTCCTTGACGAAACCTTCCCCCACATGTTGCCACTGTGCATGCGTGCTGCGAGCCTTGGTCGTGCTGAAAGCTGGCCAATACCCGTCATCTAGGAGAACCTCCAATCGCGCTTTCTGTTGAAGTTTGCCTGACAGAACATTGAAGATAATGATGCCGGACTCTAAACAAACATTAAGCCTCGGGAAGGTCATAATAGACTCGACGTACGGTGCTTCAAAAGTTGCTCCTTGTCGAGCTCCAACCCGGAAGGCTGCTTGTCGTCCTTTTCTTGATCTTCTTGATCGCCTTGGGGCTTGGGCCCTGTCTGGGATACATCAGTAATGCTAGTGTTGTGTGACGACATCGGTGCATGCAAGCCGCGCTCCATCATGAGCGGATCGGCGGTGACGGTCCGTGTTAACGGCAAAGACGAAGAGGATGCATTGGTTGCGTCCATAGCAACATCACCACCTGCTACTCCATTCATTTCCTTTGCAGCTTTTTGGATTTCGTTCTCCTCTGCGTCAAAGCCGACGTGCTTGAGAGCCAAGGCGGGAATAAATTCAGCAACAAAGTGAAGGTGACCCTTGAACGTATTTTGCCCATCAAGTTGAATGGGTTGAACGACTTCCTTCCTGCCAGTGGACTCATGGCGAAACTGGGGATCCATCGATGACTCCCGAGTGAGGTCATTGACGTGAAGCTCGACAGAACCGAGGGAGCGATCCTAAAGAACAATCATTAATATGAGGATGACAGAACAGCCGTCCTTACCTTTGTTAGGTGCTGATAATCCATCACTTCCATAAACATGGACTGCAAAACGATCAGGTTGAGCTGTGAAGAATAAAGATTTGCCAACCTCTTTGAGGGAATGCACTGCGCAATCTGGTCAATATGGTATCAAGAGCGGTGCTGTGGAGACATACCAGGTATGTAGATGATTTGATCCCACGCAGGGTTCAGATCTGTAACATGACAAGATAAGCGCTCAGCATGTCGGAGGGAACCTGGCGCATACTGTTGTTGATGACCTCTGTTCGACCCTGAACGACATTGTTGACTAGAACTTGAACATAGGGATCACTCTGGAACCGAATGTTAGACTTTCCACCCTACGCGATATTTCGGTGGACTGACCTTGCCACCAAGGGCAGCCTCCACATTTCTTTGAAAAAACAGTCAGGCTATTTCCTTCGCGATGATACAAACGACCCACTTGACGTCTGTTGCTTTCTGGAGCCAAAGTCTCACAACACCGATGGGTGGCACGTATTGAGAAACTCCACTGAGCGCACCCGCCAGGTGCAGCGGCTTCCATTGGGCACTAATCCTAATTTTGCCAGTCTTGCTCAGGGGCCACCAGTCTCGTCTCTCCGATATTTCCGCTGTAAGCAAGTCCCCAAGACGCACAGACATATGCCCAACCACGGGGTCCTTCAAAAAGTCTCGATCGTCCACAACTTTGATTGTAATCACCGAAGAAAGCTTATCTGAGCACAGAAATTCGGTGCTAGATTCCCAGACAGGACTGTTCGTGTGTTTGATGATTTGCGATTTGTGAATAGGAGAGGTATCGGAGTCAAGATAGACTTTCACGAAAGGATTCAGTTCTCCGGATAACGACTTCGATGCATCAAGCTCCTTAGCTTGGTGAAGAGTCAAACGAATGATGCCAACGTCTGAAAGGATGTTGAGTCAGATAATTTAGATCAAAAGTTTTGTACAAACTCGTTTCTGGTAATCGCTCCTGGCCGTCGACGATCTGGGGTTTGAGTACAGGATAATAAGAGACGTCGAATCGAATCTGTCCACGGTCCTTTCCATCCTTTAGGACCGGCATCTCAACACCCTCGAAAGTGGCATCTTCAATGAGCTTATTCATTTCAAATATTGCGGCACCAATGGACGTGTCTTTCCTGCGCTCGTTGTAATCAAGCACGGTGAGCACCAGCTGCTCCTGTAAAGAATTGACAAGAATAAACTTGGTCTCTACCCAAGTCGGGTTGTACCTGCGCAACAATCAGCGGGGTAATCGAAGAGACCAGGAAAGAGCACCAACGTCGACTGCCTATATTTGGTCCTTGCAAGCTCCTGACGGTTGTTGATACTGATACTGACAAAGGGATCTGGTGACCCTCCGCCGATCTTACTACCCTTGAGTCCTCGGGCGGCATGTATGGTTACTTGGATTACTCCAATTGCTGCATCCAGGGGAGTACCGGACAATAGTTGCTCCAAATTGAGCGTGAAAACGTTCGGGTCGTACATCATGGGACCAAGACTGGCATGTACCATTTCACGGATGAACTCAGAGAGTCCCGGAATCTGTCATGGGAATTAGTAATTGAGGAAAGTTGTGCAAGATGCACCGACATGAGCAATATCAAAGCCAAAGGTTTCGCCACCAACCGGCTTCAAGACATAGTCGAAAGCAGGTTTCTCCAAGAAGCTGAGATCCACAATTTGTATATGAGGGAAATTAGACACTAGCTTCATCCTGACCCTCATGAGACCGCTAAAACTGATGTCTTCAATTAAGATGGGCATAGCAGCGGTTGCTAGACCTTTTCCAATCCTCACGGACAACACAATTTTAGGATTAACCTTGCGTGCCGCCTGGCGAGGAGTCAGATCAGACACATCGGTGGGAGTAAAGGAGATTCCCCAGTCCATCACAACGATGTCGTCCTCCGTGTTTGGGAAGGTCCTAACTTTTTGTATCCTTGGGGCTTTCGTACCAAGGGTGAAAGTGGTGAGGCGCAAGGAATCCAGAAATGCAGGTGTGCTTATGCTGAGGACTTGATCAATGGAGGCCACCATTGAAGCGGAAAGTACGGGTTCGTAGATGGGCCAGAAACGGTCCAGAAAATTATTCAACCAGTCGGCGCTCTCGTGCTCAGAGACCAATCGGGATTTAACAAGTTCGCGCTGGATATCATCGCGGGCATGGCGGCGAACGCGCATCATGGAGTTGACGTAGTACGTGTTACAGATCGCCAAGAGGATGAACAACCATCCCCATCCAAGGTTGAAGCGTGTCAGGAAGTGAGATGCAAATACAGCCTAAAAGATTGCGTTAGGCGAAGTGGAGAAGAAAGAGTGTAAGACGTACGAAGAAAATGAGAGCGGCGTTATGGTACCAGGCGCCGTAGAATTGTTCGCTCAAGAAGAGCCCAAGGATAGACTTGTCTTTCTCTTCTCCCTCTTCAGGGAGAGGGGCATCTATATTGGCGACAGCACGCCATCCAACCTTATACCAGTCGGGAGCAACGGGGGCAAGGACTGAGGGATAGCCACCTGGCGTAGGCGGAAGCAGAGTAGGGTGCTCAAGTTCCTCCTTGGTTGCTTTTTCGGCATCATGAACATTGGTTGTTGGTAAAACATGCCCCTTT